>NMUG010005241.1:0-13261 GCA_002855965.1 Monotropa hypopitys | reverse complement strand
ATAAAATAAATATGAAAATCTTATACATAGATAGATACCAATTATTGTACCGAAAGCAACCAAGAGAGAGGGGGGGGTGAATTGGTCAAATTAAAACTATGGCCAAATACAAACTATAACTTGAACAATTAAGAAATCAAAACTTACGCCAATTAAAATAGGTTTTGATTAATAAATTGGGATCCAACGATCAAAACTCACAAGCCTTCCGTTATACCTAAGTTGTTGCAATACGACAACGGTTGAGGTTTTCGGCATTGAGATTGATCCAAGAATACGGACTTGAAAATGTTTTGATTTAATATATAATATTCAAATACAATTGAAACTAAGCATGCAATGATAAAATGCAGAACATAAATCAACAAGAACACCAAGAGTTATAGTGGTGCGATAGGACGTGTCTCTCCCTACCTACGTCCACTTCTTTCACAATTTGTGAAAGTTCTACTAACGAAAAGTAACCACAATTGTGATCATTAAAGGGTTACAACTTTGAAGAACTTCAAGGGTGTCCTTCCAACCTTATACCAAATACCTTCAAGGATGGTCTTCCAACCTTAAACCAAGTGATTACATTGTTCACAAAAGCAAGAGAGTAGAATTGATCTTTGTAGGAGTATATTCATATCCTTTACAAGAAAGATTAAAGAGAAAAAGATTGAAATTGAAGTACAAACAAAGGTTGATTCTTCTCTTGAGATGCTGAAGAAACCTAGAGGGGGGTGAATAGGTGTTTCTGACTTTTATGGTCTTTTTTAATTCCTTTTAATTAACAATCACGAGTAAGCATGTTAGTGAGATAGATAAATATAAACACAATGAAAGCAATGGTGAGCAAAGAAGAGGTAAGAGAAAGAGAGAGGTGACATAGTGATTTTTATAGTGGTTCAACAATCGCTTAATCCACTCTTCGGGGTGGTTCCTTGTGGGAGCACCCCAATTCCACTATGTAATCACTTATAGAGATAACGCGAACCTCTCTTCCTAACTTCTACCCAAGCTAGGGATCACCTTAACTATAGAGCCCACGCAGTCTCTATCTTCCCTACCCCCCTGGGCCGAGGCTCTATCATGCCCTGGATTTTCAAACCATTTTTTTGAAATACAGTTTAAATAATAAACAGGGGATACGACGACTTGCCATCCAGATACATTCAGTTGAATTTCGCATTACATCACAAAGCAGTACAAAGTAGAAGTACAACAAAGTACAAGAGCGGAAGTGAATTACAGGTACAAGCCTACTACAACTCCTAATGTGAACAGAAAGAACTACAAGTGTAAGAAAGAAACTACAACTGAAAACACTGTATCTACAATATACTATACAAGAGAAGCTACTGAAACTGAAGTAGCCGAGCCCAAGAAAATCTAGCAACTGACTCCAACTCCAAATCACCAAATCCGTCTAGCCCTGCAACACAGACTAGAAAAAGGAGAAAAAAGAGGATCTGAGCAAACCACAGCTCAGTGAGAAAACCCCTAACTACTACCAAGTATGCACATGCGGTGCGTGCCTACGTGTCCGCAAGCAACAGTACAAAAATAGTAAAGAACTCAAGTGCACGTGGTGCTAACCTAACTCAAAACAAGAGTGAACATAGGCATATCGCCTACAATGTGTGAACCACCAAATCCTCAATATCAAGTGAGTGCCAAGAGTAAGGCCTCCTAGGTCCAACCGTAGTGAACTTGAACACAAACCAACTAACCTTACCACTAAGGTAACACAACTCTAAGAATCTACTAAGGATCTCAAACCAAAGCAATGCCAAGATATCTTACCATAACTCATTCATGA
The DNA here is from genome assembly GCA_002855965.1 of Monotropa hypopitys. Classification (NCBI taxonomy): domain Eukaryota; kingdom Viridiplantae; phylum Streptophyta; class Magnoliopsida; order Ericales; family Ericaceae; genus Monotropa; species Monotropa hypopitys. Next base: position 11,457 of record NMUG010005241.1, on the reverse strand, counting down.
ACTTCATTAACTATCATTATCCTTAAGTATTTGATTCATATGCCACATTGGATATTTGAGGCCGTTCTTTCTTTCATTTCTATCTTTCCATTCATTTACTTCACAACATGGATAAACTACGAGATGCCTAACCAAGTCCATCCCGGCTATCCTATCATCCTCGTTACATGTCACCAATCGTTCCATAACTTTGCGCTAGGAATAAATCCAAGAATCCCCTCATAAGTCCATTCTTGATTTATCCTTTAATGTTCTTTTATCGTATTTACGAATCGTTTCCATATTTGATTAGGTCCGGCATAGTGGCTTGTCGACACACTATCCTTTCCGTTCGTCGTTCCCCAACTCGTTGGGAGGGCCAAGTTACCCCCATTGTGCAAAATGTCGTGGCTGGCGTGAACATCCAGGGAATCCAGTCATAAGTCCATTCTCGCATACAATACTCCAGCGTTCCCCAAATTATTTGGGAGGGCCCACGGTACCCTATGATTCCATGTTGTTAAGTGTTTCCATCGCATTAGGAATAAATTTAAGAATTCCCTCATAAGTCCATTCTTAGTTTATCCTATCATTCCTTTTCATCGTTGTTACTGTGCCTAACCAAGGCCATTAAACCACATTATTCCATCTAGTCCACATTTCCGTAAATTCATTAAACGTTTCATAAGTGATCGATTCAAGGTTGAATATGAGAAGCCCTCATGGGATACATCTTCCATATTTAACGTTCATTAGGTACATTTAACCACTTCGTTAACTTCTTCCAATCCCAACTCCACCTTGACCGAACCAAGGGAGACGAACAACCGTTCCAACGTTTCTTACCTTGACAACGTCAAAGAAGATCCCACGAAGATCTGTACAACACAAAGGGGCTATCTTACTCTTTACATCGGACCCATCGAATTCCTGGTTAAGTTAACACACCAAGAGTACAAGAAGGGACTTCACAACTGTCCCAACACCACGGTTCCCACACAAGGTACCTAGGCGAGCCATACACGCATACGATTTGACTTAATGTCCACTATTCAACTATCATCGAACACTTGATGCTCACCAATTTTAAGGGGGCTAACATGACATTCAAGACTCCCCAAAACACCCCATCATCACAAGGAGTTTACGACAATCCTAACGACACCCCTTTCACCCAAATTTCAAATGATCATTCTCACGGGCATTTCGTCGAACATTCGGTGGGCATAGTTCCTAGGTGCATCTATCAACCGACCAACACCTCGATTCAACCCTCAAACATTGCCAAGAATATGTTCAATCAATGTAGACTAGCCCTAGATCATGATGGGCAAAGCGTATCCAATAACCATGAATTAAAATCCTATCTACACACACACACTTGATAGCAATTAAAGATTTTACCCACCGGAGATTCGCCGGAGCTCCAAGTCCACCGGAGAGTCGTCCTTAACACCACCACAAACCGGAACCGTCATCGCGTAGATCGTCGCGTACTCTCCAACATTAATGAACGGGATTTCTCCCAAAATCTAAGGGAAAGGGGCCAAATGCATGAGAGAAGGGAAAGGAGAAGTGAAATGGAGAAGGAGGGGGAGAGAGAGAGATACTTACGTGGGGAGAGAGAGAGAGTGAGGGATGAATCTGAGCTCCAAAATGCCATCAACACGTACACAAACATGTATATATACCACTCCACATAAAAAGACCAAAAGCCCCTTAATGAGCCAAATCTGGGCTCTTTGCATCGGTGCAACTTTTCTCTGCACTGATGCAAACTAGCCTAAAAATTTTCAGAAGCACATTGCACCTATGCAAGCATTTTTTACACCTATGCAAACTAGTTCAAAATTTTCAGAATGTGTTTGCACCTATGCAAACTCCTCCTGTAAGACATTTCCATGCCAAAAGTTCCCGAAACTTCTCCGAAACACTCCGAATCAAACACGAACAATATAGATAAATCAAGAAGGAGTCCAAAACCTACTTCCAATCGCCAATATGATCCAAGGACTCCATATTAAAATCCATCAACCGATTAGAGTAGCGAATTAAATTCCGGAAATATAATTAGAAAATAAGAGTCATGACATCTCATACCCCTTAAATAAATTTCGTCCTCGAAATTGAGTAAGAAAAGAGAGGGGATGAAAAACCAAACCACCCTACTATTGGGACCGAAGAATTTCACTCCTCAACAATTGAATTGGAATCAAAACTCACTTCTACAACAAACTCCTCAAGAGTTGGATCACACGAAATGCAATAATATCTTCCGAAGAGATGCTTGGATTCGAGACGGTGGTTCGGACACTCAGTCAAGCATAAGTACAACTTTGCTTCAACATCCAATGATTCGTCTGCGATAGCCACAACGCAAGGGCATGCTTCACAACCCACATGCTTACAAGCATGCCAAAAACAGAGGGATGCTTCCCGATACGATGTAGATAAGTCGGTACGAAATTGACTTCATCGAGATAACAAAAGAATGAAGAACTCTACAAGGGACTACCTCTTCAAGGGCCAAACCTGTAATCTTCCTACCACGGCTCTTACTCAAACAAATATAGACGAATCGATTGCTACCGATGTCAACACCTTTTCTTTTCAATCTATCAACTCGCACGAAAGTAATTCTCACGTCGTCGTCCGCCACAAGCCAACAATTGCACTACGGGTACCCTGATAAATAAAGATATGCCACAGACATGCCGATACGCCAAGGACACGCCATGGATATGCCGACACGCCACAGATACGCCGAGGACACGCTGATACGCCAAGGATACGCCGAGGACATGCCGACATACCAAGGATACACTGATATGACGACACGGCTTCAAGACCTTTTGCACGAATGCTTAGCAATTATAAGTAGCGAGGACACGTCATCGCACCAATACCCACGAATTAACCTGTCACGACCCATTCCAGAATAAAATAAAAATATATATTCCAGCAACGGATACGTGACTAAACAAAGCATCAAAACTGAAACTCAAGTATTATACTGGCAATTTTTTTCATATTTTCCTCAACATAAATAAATAACAGCAGAAGTACTGAAAGGTAAAACTCCAAGTCTAGTGGTCTAACAAAATACCACTAACAAAACATAAACTCTCAAAACTCTAAACTGACAGAAAATAACAGTCTAAAACTCAAACCACAACTGTTGAACTGTCTAAAAAAGAAACTGTCTCCAACACGGAGCAACCTCAACTAAACTGCCCCTGAAAGTGGCAACTCGGCAATGGCTGGCAATGTGAACCTGCTACTCCTCCTGACCTGGATATAGATTGCAAAACAAATAGCAAAAGATATCCAGGAGTGTCAGATACAATAGCTATATATGTACTTGAAATGTAAGTGCAGCAACTAAACAACGAGGTACAAGTAAAGAACAAGTACTAAGGGGTTGTGTCTCTCCCCTTCTATCACGTAAGCATGCAACTGTCCAAGGGGTGGTGTCTCTCCCCCAAATATCACGTAAACATGCCATTGTTCAGTTATTTCTTTATAATCGTGCCCATAGCACCTTATTTTAAATCGACATCTTATATGCCCACAGTTTAATCGACATCTTATATGCCCGTAGTTTAATCGACATCTTATATGCCCACAGTATCATGTACTGAATTTCTTATGCCGTTGGCCCCGCAGTTCCAACCTCGACATAGTTTAATCGACATCTTATATGCCCACAGTTTAATCGACATCTTATATGCCCACAGTTTAATCGACATCTTATATGCCCACAATTCCGTGCCCAATGGCACCATATATTAATTCTCAATCATGCTTGCAGTCATATTTGCATTTGTTCTTATATGGAATAAAAGCAGGAAACATATTTCGCATGCATTCAACACCAACCACAGAATATCTGGTAATGTTCTACGCATGGAACCATATAACACGTACAGCTAGCAGATTACACAACCAAGCACATATATCAAGAGGCACCTACACACTCACCGAGCTATATGGCGTGTGAAGAATATCTATCGAGCCGCTCTGAAGGACTCCGGCTTCTCCCCTGTGATAGAAATAACATTTTATAAATACCGGCTCATTTTAATCGTTCTAATTCCCCCCATTACCATTTTTAATTCAGTTCAAGTACTGCAACAAACCCCATTACACTTTATTTTCCATTTAAGCTCTTTCCCCTAGGTCCCTTAACCATAACCTTAAGAGTCTAAAGTTACAAGTTCTAAATATCAAACAGATTTGACAGTCTTCTGAAATCTCTAAAGTTTGACATCTTAGACACGTTTTTGGGCTTCGTGCTTCAAACAAATATTGTAGAAGACTAAAAATTGAGTGGGGGTTCTTCAAGTCAGATTTGAAAAATAAGGTCGAGATGACGCTCAAAAACGCTAATTACAGTAGTTAAAAAAAACAGTCCGAATCTTGACAGATTAAGTTTGAACTTCGGTTTTGGCTAATTTTTTTTTGCAAAGACTCAATCTTTTTCATTCAAATCGACGTTTTAACTCCCCAAATATGCAGTACACTATTATATATTCATTAACTCATGTTTTTGGGGCATAGCCTCATCTAATCTTCCATAGATTCAAGCCTAAAACAAGGATTCATGAAGATTTAGATCTAAAAACGATTATCCTAATATTCTGTTAATTTCAGCCCTTAAACATGGACGAAAAATTAAATAAAAAATGTTTTTAGATACCTAATGATGTTAGAAACAAAGTTTGTATAGAGGTTTACCTTTGAATCCTCCTTCAAAGTTCTCTAATAATTTCTTCAAGCAAGGCATCCTCCTTCTTCTCCTTCAATCCTCTCTCTAGCCACCTTTAGGAGTATTTTAGGTTTTGGATAAACCCTAATGACTCTATAAGTCATATTTATATACCCACTAATCAGATTTTAAACTTTATGACCTTCATATCCACTAAGTTGGTCTATTTTACTAATCATGCAATTAGTCAAAGTTGATTTAATTTAGGGATTTAAAGTATGTATATATACTTGATATTTAATTAAGTTGCCCCTTAATTAATTAAATCCCCACATTATTTTTATGAAAAAAATTATATGAACTTATTCAATTTTTTTTTCATTCTCCTTCGCTTATTTATTTTATAAATAAGTTTAATTATTTTTATTATTATTTTTGGTTCGGGTGTGACAACTCACCCTCCCTTAAGGAATTTTCGCCCTCGAAAATCTAAACTTCCCCAAATCACAATACTTTCTTCCCGGATTCATAAGGTCACTTTACTGCCCAAAGTTATATGTTATGAAACTCCTCGCAAGAGTGCATACCTTGCCACGCTAATTCGTACTTCTCTAAACTCGTACTAAGGAATTTCTATTACTCTCTTCACCCAACTTCACACTCCTAAATCACGATTGAACTTATTTCCTATCCTTCCACGTGCTCTACCTCAATAGCTTCAAACGCCAAGCCAAACATATCGATAAGGTCGGACATCAATACTTTTCATGTTACTCATGCTCTTACCGCACACGTGCTCTCCATAATTTCTCTTCCAGTGGTTCAACCAACCATAGTTCTAACCACTCACAATAATTTCCATATAGATAAAATATTTCTTCTCTTATAGACACCCAAAGCTCGATTTAACATAATCGAAGCTAAATAACACCCCGGATTTCCCAAAATCCATTACTCACTCGGAAATCTCTAGTCACTAGCAATCTCGGCTATTTATAGCTTCAACCACCTATCCTTCACTTCAAGGACCAGTCTCTCGATACTCTGCAAAACCTTATGCCTTATCTGGTTCTTAATTGATTAAAACAAGGTACATAATTGCTTCTCTTACCGCTTCCAAATTATTTTCTTCCTTACCATCCCCTTCTCCACAACCGAACAAAAATAACACATAGCATGATTTCTCATTTATGCATCCAAGGCTAAATTGGATTCTACTCAATCCATATGGTAACTCACACTGCCGCATAACTCCAAATTAACACCAAAGTGTTTACACTAAATAATTTGACTTTCATACAACTTCCACAACTCTCTACACTTGAGAGAAAGATCTCAAACTCTCACGCTAAACATTAAATTTAGCTAATATATAATAACTTGATAATGATATTGCTACCTCACAAGGAAAAATTCACGTAGGGCCATCTATCCTTACTTTCACTTTACGATACCATAAATCTGTTAATTTCGCAACTCGACATTATCATCATTACTTACGAGGATTAATCAAAACAACTCGCAATAACTTAACTCACTTAAATGACACAATAACCACCTTCAAAACATGCACTTTTCACCCACTATGCCAAAAGTAGCATAATTATAATTAACATAAATTCGTGTGCAATCTTTCTCAATGCCAAAACTTGAACATTTTAGGCAATAATTCTTTCACATCCTTCCAAATACCGGCACCCACATGCCACTCACACACACATGCATATATTATGTTACTGAAATTAAGTTTAAATTACGAATTATGAATCATGTCTACCCCTAAAAGGGTACATCACATGTAGAAACAGGTGCCACACACATCTAGTCCATATACTGGACTTGCCTACACAGGCCACACCCAATCACTTTCACAAAGAATGTCACATCCTTGTCAATCACATTACACGCAACAAAGTCTCACATCAACATATGGATGCATATAATAATGAATTCAAATTATCTGTCTTGAATAAAAATTCATATGAATTACAAATGGTCTCACCATGCTTTCACTGCGCTACTCTACTATACTTCCTTTATTAACAGAGTTCACACATAGAAATTCTTAGTTTGTATAATCCGTCGACCACAAGCCAACACCTAAAGGTCACTTCATAAATAAATCATTTATCCATCCTACCTTCAGAAGTTATAGTTTATAAACCGGAGCTAAACAACTTTCATCAATTCTCTATGTGATTACCAACAAGGCCAATTACTTCCATACCTTATACCCAACCAAAAATTTCCTTAAGGTGTAGACATACCTCGCCAAACCACTATACTTTCCACAAATTCCATATCACCAATGATAACCTTGTTTAACTTTCTTTTTTCAAGGAAAAAATACTCAATACTCTCTTCCAATTGTAAGTCTTTCTTTCATTGAAATTATTACTCTTACTCAAAGCTTTACTACTCTCTCACCTCCAATAGTGTTCATTTTCTAACTTAACACCAAAAACAATCCATCACTCAACCATATACATAGTCAACGGTAAATCTCACTATAGCTCTCAACATTACATTACCCCAAATATTTCACTTTCCACATAATTTACTCCACTAACACAGTTAAAATTCTATACCAAACATACCACTGGAAAATACCCTCTCACTCTTCCCCAAGGACACATAATCTCAAGCTGAGAATTACCTCTAAAAATTCCACAATTTCCTGATACATCCCATCAAACACTCCGTATATATTCAACCTGAATCCTTAGTCTTTGCCTTTTCTTCTCTACACTTCATTACCATAGATAATACTCTCAAAATCCACAACAAAACTTACCCAAATACAATGCACACCAAGGATTCCTACATCTAACATAACTCTTTGACTTCCATAAGTTTTTCCCAACTCAAGAAATCCCTCTAAATCCATGCCTCCACTAAATAACATATCCATTCAATTTTACTCTCTTTTGAACATTCACCTTCCAATAATATTAGTCTTTGCTACTTCTAGAAAACACTCCTTACTACAATCATGAACAATGGTTTCCATGTACTGATCTCTACTTATAATATAACTTCCAATTAAAATTTTACTATACATCACTATCCCACTCTGCTACCATGAAAATCTCGAAATGCTATGATTTTTATTCTTCCTTGCACCACACACCTGGTGTTTTCTTATCTATACTTCTTACCTCGATCTCAAAACACAATTTAATTTAATCATCATTTCCTCCCAACTCCCTTAGTCATAATTGAACATTCTATCAACCTCTTATTCCTAATTCTCCCACTTACTTTCCTTTTTCACATACCGCAAGTTCATACAATTCTATAAAATAATCCTCATCACCATTTATTCCCAAAGATTTCCAAGTGACAAGCCCAATTGGTTTTATAACTAACTCCCTTTTATAACACTTGCCCAAAAGCGCACCATTTTTCTTCCTGAGTAGTATTCTACAAAAGCATGGTCTATAACAATGAACATACACACGCTAACTCCAGGTACCACTGAGATGTTCTTTGATCACTTGTACAGACCTAATCAAAAGCACTAGAATGTACCAATTCTCCATATACTCTATTCAACGAACCACTCCCCAATAAAATGGCTAATACTACAAATTCCGAACACTGGAATGCAATGTAACCCAATCTCTTTACATATAACCCTTTTGACCCATCACTATTTCATACTACTTGGAACATTATCGACTTCCATAATCTAATGAATCACCGCACAAATAATCTCGAACCCTTTTCAAGTCCCCTTTAAAGTACTTAACTTTTCCTCAATTGCTCATCAATTCACCTAAACTTCCCACTCCTCATGTCTTACATACCTACAAATCACCACCACCTTCTCATAAAAATTTGACAACTAGTCGATAAAATAAATTTTCAAATCTCTTCAATCTTGCTAACATCTCTTAAGGTTTTAAACCCACCTTTGTCATACCATACTGAGCTAACTCTATCAATCCAGTCTCATGTGTCTTCATTAACATAGCTTTCTACCTTAATCTCATAAAGATTGCTCCTCTTATTCTCAAAAATTAACCAAACACTCAAAACTAAGGAACTACTGAATCCCATCCATCTGTGAATTCTTAAGGTACTGAACACTGCATCACTAAATAAATTGATAATGTATTCCAAATGTGCAACCAATTATCATACTCTAGCTTATTACATACTATGATACACGTAACCATCAATTAAGGAAAAAATGAAAATTAACACCTAAGCATGTAACACGTATCATGCAATGGTAGAATTAAAAGTTACATATAAATACCTGACGTCTTAGGGTTGACTTGCCAAGCCATGCCTTTCACGATTCTCAAACCTTCAGATACACCCTTCTATTGCAGTCTAATCACTGACTTCTCAAACTCATCTAGACACGGTATTCCGATATATCGTGTTTTTCCATTTAACTGCCCAAGACTTCTCATTTGAAAATACGTTGATCAGGCGCTTTTCAAATCGGATTTCAAGGTAGTTGCCTGGGTGTCAAAGTAACACGCACAATAATCCCGGAATATACACTCCACCGACTCATCCTAACTCTCACCTCAAAACCTCAAGCACTCTAGACTCCAGAATCTAACAACCTAGAGCTCTGATACCAAGCTGTCACGACCCATTCTAGAATAAAATAAAAGTATATATTCCAGCAACGGATACGTGACTAAACAAAGCATCAAAACTGAAACTCAAGTATTATACTGGCAATGTTTTTCATATTTTCCTCAACATAAATAAATAACAGCGGAAGTACTGAAAGGTAAAACTCCAAGTCTAGTGGTCTAACAAAACATAAACTCTCAAAACTCTAAACTGACAAAAAATAACAGTCTAAAACTCAAACCACAACTGCTGAACTGTCTAAAAAAAGAAACTGTCTCCAACACGGAGCAACCTCAACTAAACTGCCCCTGAAAGTTGCAACTCGGCAATGGCTGGCAATGTGAACCTGCTACTCCTCCTGACCTGGATATAGATTGCAAAACAAACAGCAAAAGATATCTAGGAGTGTCAGATACAACAGCTATATATGTACTTGAAATGTAAGTGCAACAACTAAACAACGAGGTACAAGTAAAGAACAAGTACTAAGGGGTTGTGTCTCTCCCCTTCTATCACGTAAGCATGCATCTGTCCAAGGGATGGTGTCTCTCCCCCAAATATCACGTAAACATGCCATTGTTCAGTTATTTCTTTGTAATCGTGCCCATGGCTCCTTATTTTAAATCGACATCTTATATGCCCACAGTTTAATCGACATCTTATTTGCCCATAGTTTAATCGACATCTTATATGCCCACAATATCATATACTGAATTTCTTATGCCGTTGGCCCCACAGTTCCAACCTCGACATAGTTTAATCGACATCTTATATGCCCACAGTTTAATCGACATCTTATATGCCCACAGTTTAATCGACATCTTATATGCCCACAATTCCGTGCTCAATGGCACCATATATTAATTCTCAATCATGCTTGCAGTCATATTTGCATTTGTTCTTATATGGAATAAAAACAGGAAACATATTTCGCATGCATTCAACACCAACCACAGAATATCAGGTAACGTTCTATGCATGCAACCATATAACACGTACAGCTAGCAGATTACACAACCAAGCACATATATCAACAGGCATCTACACACTCACCGAGCTATATGGCGTGTGAAGAATATCTATCGAGCCGCTCTGGAAGACTCCAGCTTCTCTCCTGTGATAGAAATAACATCTTATAAATACTGGCTCGTTTTAATCGTTCTAATTCCCCCCATTACTATTTTTAAGTTCAGTTCAAGTACTGCAAGAAACCCCATTACACTTTATTTTCCATGTAAACTCTTTCCCCCTAGGTCCCTTAACCATAAACAAAACCTTAAGAGTCTAAAGTTACAAGTTCTAAATATCAAACAGATTTGACAGTCTTCTGAAATCTCTAAAGTTTGACATCTTAGACACGTTTTTGGGCTTCTTGCTTCAAACAAATATTGTAGAGGATGCAAAATTGAGTGGGGGTTCTTCAAGTCAGATTTGAAAAATAAGGTCGGGATGCCGCTCAAAAACGCTAATTACAGCAGTTAAAAAAAACAGTCCGAATCTGGACAGATTAAGATTGAACTTCGGTTTTGGCTAATTTGTTTTTTGTAAAGACTCAAACTTTTTCATTCAAATCGATGTTTTAACTCTCCAAACATGCAGTACACTATTATATATTCATTAACTCACATTTTTGGGGCATAACCTCATCTAATCTTCCATAGATTCAAGCCTAAAACAAGGATTCATGAAGATTTAGATGTAAAAATGATTATCCTAATCTTCTGTTAATTTCAACCCTTAAACATGGACGAAAAATTAAATAAAAACGTTTTTAGATACCTAATGATGTTAGGAACAATGTTTGTATATAGGTTTACCTTTGAATCCTCCTTCAAAGTCCTCTAATAATTCCTTCAAGCAAGACCTCCTCCTTCTTCTCCTTCAATCCTCTCTCTAGACACCCTTAGGAGTATTTTAGGTTTTGGATAAACCCTAATGACTCTATAAGTCATATTTATATACCCACTAATCAGATTTTAAACTTTATGACCTCCATATCTACTAAGTTGGTCTATTTTACTAATCATGCCATTAGTCAAAGTTGATTTAATTTAGAGATTTAAAGTATGTATATATACTTGACATTTAATTAAGTTGTCCCTTAATTAATTAAATCCCCACATTATTTTTATGAAAAAAATTATATGAACTTATTCAATTTTTCCCCATTT
>NMUG010005240.1:0-13259 GCA_002855965.1 Monotropa hypopitys | reverse complement strand
TATTTAAGTCTTATAGCATCCTCCAAAATTCATATTCTCTCAAATAAATATTTCTAATTAATATTTTCTACGACCGGGGTCTCACATCCTTTCCAACTTTAAAGAAGTTTGTCCTCAAACTTTGAAATAGGAATAAATAACTATATATGCATCAATAAGTAAGCTTTATACTTCATACGAATAGTTGCGGATATTTTTTACGCATATCGCTTTTCTTCTCCCATGTAGCTTCATTGCCAGATTGGTTCTCCCACCAAACTTTAACTAACGGAATCACTTTGTTCCTCAATTGCTTCTCCTGACAATCCAAGATTTTGACTGGTCGTTCTTCATTAGACAGGTTCTTCTCGATCTCGATTGATGGTTGAATCAGAACATGCGATGGATCTGAGATATATTGGCGAAGCATCGATACATGAAAATACATCATGAACATTAGCTAGTTTAGGTGTTAATGCTAACCGATAAGTGACTGGTCCAATTCTCTCAAGAATTTCGAACATCCCAATATATCGAGGATTAAGCTTTCCTCTCTTCCCAAATCTGATGACGCCCTTCATCGATGACACCTTCAAGATTACCTTCCCTCCTTCTCGGAATTAAATTTCTCTTCGTCGTGAATCTGTGTAACTCTTTTGACAATCTTGAGCTTTCTTCAATCGATCTTGAATCAACTTGATCTTTTCTGTCATTTCTTACACTATTTCTGGTCCAGTGAGTTCTCCTTCTCCAGTCTCCATCTAGCATGATGGTAATCTGTATTTTCTCCCGTATAGAGCTTCAAAAGGTGACATTCCAATGCTTGCTTGATAACTGTTGTTATAAGTAAATTCTGTCAACGGTAAATGCTCCTCCCAGCTTCCTTGAAACTCCAACGTACATGCTCTTAGAAGATCTTCCAACGTCTGAATCGTACTTTCTGATTGCCCATTCGTTTGCGGATGAAAAGCTGTACTAAAATTGAGCATCGTTCCCATAGCCTTCTGAAGTGCTTTCTAGAATCTAGACACGAATCGTGAATCTCTATCTAACGTAATGGACACTGATATTCCATAAAGTCAAATAATCTCTCGCAGATATGTAGATGACATCTGGTCCATCGAATACGTATTCTTAATCGGAATAAAGTGTGCTGACTTAGTCAATCGGTCGACTATTACCCATATTGCGTTGTTACCTTTGATTGAGCGTGGAAATCCGATAACATAATCCATCGTGATATCTTTCCATTTCTATTTTAAAATTGGCAAGGGTTGGAGTAATCCAGCTGGTCTTTGCCGCATCGCCTTTACTTGTTGACACTCCAAACATTTGCTGACGTATGCCGTTATGTCCTTCTTCATTCCCATCCACCAGTAGAATCTCTTTAAATCTTGATACATCTTCGTCTGCCCTAGATGAATTGCAAACTTTGTCTTGTGGCCTTGATCCATGATCTTTCGTTTGATTTCTTCGTTGCCTGGTATACATAGCCGTCCTCTAAATTTGAGAGTGCCATCTTGAAAAATAAACTCCCATTGATCGTCGATGCCTTCTCGATTTTTCTTTAACTTGTGATCTTCTATTTGTAGTTACTTGAGTTCCTTGAGAATCAATGGTTCTATGATCATCGTCGCAAGGTGCGTTAGGTATGAATTCTCCGGCTTCCTGCTGAGCGCGTCTGCTACCACATTAGCTTTTCCGGAATGATATTGGATATTGAGATCGTAGTCTTTCATAAGTTCCAGCCATCTGCGTTGCCTGAGATTTAGCTCCTTTTGAGTAAACATGTATTTTAAACTCTTATGATCGGTGAAAACATCGCAAGTAACTCCGTACAAGTAGTGGCGCCAAATCTTAAGTGTGAAGATAACTACCACAAGTTCCAAATCGTGAGTAGGATAGTTCTTCTCGTGCGTCTTCAATTATCGCAAAGCATACACAATTACCTTCTCGTCTTGCATCAAAACACATCTCAATCCTTTGTGTGAAGCGTCACTGTAGACTGTCAACTTTTCTTCTCCGTTGGGTAGAGCTAGAACTGGTGCCGTCGTAAGCTTCTTCTTCAATTCTTGAAAACATTCTTCTCGTTCTTGAGTCCAGATGAAAGGTTCTCCTTTACGTGTAAGTTCCGTCATTGGCACTGCAATTTTCGAAAAATCTTTGACAAAGTGTCGATAATATCCAACAAGTCCAAGGAAACTACAAACTTCAGTTACTGAGATTGGTGCTGTCCATTTGATCACAACTTCAATCTTCTGAGGATCTACTGAAATGCCTTCTTTATTGATAATGTGTCCAAGGAAATGAACACTCTCAAACCAGAATTCACACTTACTAAATTTTGCGTAAAGCTTCTTCCTTTGTAGAATTTATAGAACCGTTGCCAAATGAGTTGCATGCTGCTCCTCGTTCTTTGAGTAGATTAAGATGTCATCGATAAAGACGATTACGAATTCGTCGAGATAATTGGCGAAGATTTGATTCATGAGATCCATGAATGCCGCTGGTGCATTGGTTACTCTGAATGACATAACTATAAATTCGTAGTGGCCATATCTGGTACGGAATGTAGCCTTCTTTACATCTGCTCTAACCTTCAACTGGTGATATCCTGAGCGTAAGTCGATCTTTGAAAATACTTACGCTCCCTGCAATTGATCGAATAAGTCGTCGATATGTGGTAACAGATACTTGTTCTTGATCGTAATCTTGTCCAACTCTTTGTAGTCGATACACAGCCGCATAGTTCCATCTTTTTTCTTGACAAATAACACTGGCGCTCCCCATGGTGATGATCTTGGTCTGATAAAATCTTTGTCCACCAAATCTTGCCGTTGAATCTTCAATTCTTTGAGTTCAGTCGTCGCCATTCTATAAGGTACTTTAGATATCGGTTGAGAATCGGGTATAATATCAATAGAGAAATCTATTTCTCGATCGACCAGTATGCCTGGTAATTCCTTAGGGAAAATATCGGAAAAATCTCGAACTATCAGAATATCGATTACTGTGGAATCTCTTGCCAAAGTAGTAGAAATACTACAGAGATATCTCTTGCCAAGCTTTTGCCACTGAAACAAAATAGGGTGGCGTAATAACCTTTTCCCGTTCGAGTTTCGTCTCCCCACCTTCAGACTCTTCAAAGGTAATCGACCTCGAAGTACAATCTATTTTTGCTTTAAACTTGGATAGCCAATCCATACCATGGTTAAGGGAATCAAGTCTATCAACATAGACACTCCCCCGATAATAGCTTCACAGTTCCTCAAAATTGTTGAGCATACAACGCCCTTACTCGCATGTTGAGATACCAAAAGATCAAAATCTAATGGTTCAGGAATTCTATTGATCTCTTTGGCATGCATCGAAGAAATAAAGGAATGCGTAGATCCAGAATCAAATAGTACATAAGTAGGAAGTCCATAGATAGAAATTCTACCTGTTATGACCCCCTCGCCATTCTTAGGATCACCTGGAACAATGGCAAATGCCCTTCCTTGCCTTTGATTTTGATTTCCTTGATTAGCGTCATTTCCTCGGATTCCCAACATGTAACGGCCTCACAATGATGCAGGACTTTATTAGTCCGATTACATTTGAACAAATGAAAATGATGAAATAATAAAGCAATGCATGTGTAAGCGGTGAAAGGACTTTATAATGATAGTCCATTCCTCTTTCAATCCCAAACAAACAAACAAGAGCAAAGAGAACTTCATAAAATAGTCCTTTACAATATTACAACAACATGAATAAATGACATACAATGAGATGTGAGATAGTAGGAAAACCTATCAACTACTTAAAATCCTAACTCCAAATCCGTCAAGAGCTCAAGTGAGCTACTCTAATCCAAGTGAGCCAAATCCCTATAAAATAGAGGGTTAGGCACCACCGCCTAGTAGAGAAATCTATAACCACATGTTTCTAAAATTGGGGTGCATGTGTGTGACAAGGCAATGAATATAAACATGTATGTATAGAGATCTCATTTCATTTTCAAATAAAATATTTCTCATTTCATTCTTTGACTCAAGTTCAACACTTGACGTTTCAAAAGACTGAATGACACCAACCAAAGGGTGAAGACTCATAATTTGCCAAAAGACTCACTTTGTCAAAACAAAGGAATAAACGACCATTTTTTAAAAGACTTGCTTTATAAACACAAGGGAGTTGGTTTTCAATCTATCACGTCCTACGAGTTCCAAATGACTCATTTTTGTTACTTTCAAAACATTGGTTTCTAGTTTACAAACTTTCATCAATTTCTAAGGAGATTGGTTTCTAACATACCAATTCCTTAATCTATCAAATCAATTGAGTTATTAGGGTTCGGCCAAGTTCCGAGATAGTAGGGGATCAACCGACTAACCGTATATTTCATAGTATTTCCCAACTCGTCAAGAGGGGCCAGACAATCCCCCATTGCACAATGTCGTGAACGTAGAACGTTCATGGATCAAAATCCCGGGAAAACAGAATCACATAAGTGTGGCCAACCATAAAGTACTCACATGTTTTAGGGTCTCTTATCCAACAATTATATTTTCATTAAATAATTTCGATGCGATTAGGGTAACGCCTCCTAATCACCCAACTAGACCCAAAACACGAGTTTTACGAAAATTCGTTTAACTTTCGATTTCAATGTGTCAAAACACTAGTTAGACCCACTAATGGATCATAGGAACCAAAATCAACCATTTTTCCCAAATTTATTCAAAAATCGATGTATTAGGGTTTTTCATAAAAAATTGGGGTTTTTCGCAATCGAACGAGAATTTGACTAATTGGCTCCATAGGGAGTTCAATAACACTCATTAATTGACCATTCCAACTGAAATCAACCAAAATCCCCAATTTAGTCCATAATTGAAAGTTAGGGTTTTTATAAAATTTGGGGGGTGGGTGGGGTGGAATTGAGTGAGGGATCGATAAATTAAAGTCGTAGGGAGTTCAACAAGACCCTAATTGACATGTATACCCAACTAATTGAAGGGTATAGACAACCCACAAGCATGAATTCGAAATTACACCTTGACATATGAAATTTATTGAAAATGTTGGAGGGAGGAGAGAGGATATCAACATTACAAACAAATGGGATAGAAATCTCTACCTTAATCAGTGCTCTAAAGAAACCCTAGGTGAGGTCGTGCTCCAATGGACGAACCACCACCATAGCCGCGTAGAGGGAGGAGAGGGAAAGAGGGTTTGTGAAGTGGGTTTGTGTCAAAACCCCATAGATGCTCCAATATTGAAGAGAGAAGGGACAGAGATGAGAGAAATGTAGAGACAGAGAGTGAGAGGCTGCCGAGAGTGATAGAGAGAGAGAGAGGGTTCGAAAATATGCCCTTAGGGTTTTAAGATTTGATATATATATATATCATCCCAAAAATCGATTCCAAAACTGCCCTTAATGACCTACATATCGATATGCACAAGTTGCATATCGATATGCAATAGTGTAAACTTTGGGCAGACCATAATGCATTTCGATATACCCAATGGGGTATATCGAAATACTCAACAAGGGAAAGCCAACAGTTAGTTTTGTATTTCGATATACCAGGAGTGGTATATCGAAATACTACATCTCTATTGCTCACACCTCATTTCGATATGAGGTTTGAATGGGAGGAAAAGGACTGATGCATTTTGATATACCACATGAGTATATCGAAATGCCCAAGACCAAAATTCGAGCAGAATGTTTATGAGAATACCTTCCTACGATTACTATTTCCAAATTCAAAATAGAATTTTCAAAAATTCAAATTCAAAAATTACAGTAATACTCTCCTACAGTTACATTTTCAATATTCAAAGTCAAACTTTCAAATATCAAATTCAAAATTTCAAAACTTTCAAAGTTCAAACTCATTATTTCGAAATCTCAAGGTTCATATTTAGATTCCAATCCCCAAATTTTCAAATCACAAAATTTCAAAAATAAATCCACAGTAACCTGCCTATGGTTACCTTTTCAAAATCACATTCACAGTAACCTGCCTATAGTTACCTTTTTAAAATCACATTCACAGTAACCTGCCTATGGTTACCTTTTCAAAATCATATTCACAGTAGTCTACCTATGGTTACCTTTTTCAAAATTCTAGTCCCAAAAGGGCTACTCCGATCTTTTACAAATTCTAGTCCTGAAAGGGCTACTCTGATCTCTCTGAAAATGCTAAGTCTTGAAAGGGCTACTCTGATCTTTCAAAATTCCAGACCCTTTAAGGGTTGTTCTGATCTTTTAAACATTATAGTCCCGAAAGGGCTACTCTGATCTTTCGAAATATAGTCCCGATAAGGGCTACTCTAATCTCTCTAAAAAATATAGTCCCGAAAGGGTTACTCTAATTTTTAAAATACCAGACCCTTTAAGGACTGCCTTGATCTTTAAACAAATTAGTTTCGAGAGGGCTACTCTAATGCTCCAAAAAATTCTAGTCCCGATAGGACTACTCTGATTTTCAAACAAATTAGTCCCAAGAGGGCTACTCTAATGCTCCAAAAAATTCTAGTCCCAAAAAGGCTACTCCGATTTTCAAAAATTCCAAACCCTCTAAAGCTGCTTTGTTCCTTTTATTTGTAATCCTGAAGTGACATCTCTGTCTTTCAAAAATTCCAGACCCTCTAAAGGGTTGCCCTGATCCCTAGATTCACAGCCTCTCATTCCCAAAATTCTAAACCTCCAAAAGGCTGCTTTGATTTCATACACATTTAAAAAAAATTCAAAAATTTTGGTTCCTCGTCTGGAATCATCAGAAATTCCAAAATATTAAAAAACAAAGTCTTAACAGTAACCTGCCTGTGTCTACTCTTCAAAATTCAAATTTCACAGTAACTTGTATGTGGTTACTTTTCAAGTTACACCTTTCTAAAATTAATATTTTCAAAATCAATTCCTCATCTAAAACATTTTAGAACCAGTTTCCCCGTCCGGATTCATATCAAAAATAAAGTTTTTCAAAATTCAAAAATCAAATTCAAGGCCAAAAATAAAGTTTGATCGAACTATATTTGGTCTGATTCCTTTCAAAGGATATGTAGGCAGATTCAGAGCACGACCATCATAAAAATTCAAAATTCCAAAAATATCTATATGTTTGTATGCGTATATCTTTATGGTAACAAGTATACTCAGCAGAAGACATTCTATCTCTCCAGCCTCAGAAGTATTCAAAATCACGATATCTCATCGTAGTACAGTAGATCAAGTCATCTGATCCAGTCAAAATACAAGATGACATCAAGTATTGTGGGAAAGTATCTGAAATCCCAAACCGCGATCCGCCGGTCCGAACTGTGACTTCGACGAGCTAGATCTGCGTCATCGACAACTCCAAAAAGTTTTCCGATTCCGCCAGCAGATGTCAAATTCCTCTGAGAAACCGGGAAAAATAAAAAACATGCAAGCCGTGAGTCAAAATTTCACGCATCAAATTATCTTTGTCTACATTTGCTGTGCAAAGTACACAAAGAGGGGCATCTGTTGATACCCGAATTTTGACTCAGTCCCCACACGTTCAGAAATCAGGAAAACGGTTTTTTAAAAGATCAATACACACATCTAGAATGTTTGGACTTCTCGCGAACAGCACCAACGTCAGTCAAAAATTTCAAAACGATAAACCAACAATGGTAAAGTGTTAAGAAACATTTACCCGTTTCAGAAATCCAATCTGACGTACCAGTCGAGACAAATTACAAACAAACGACACAAAAACTACATCCGAACAGGCAGAACAGTCCAGAACGAGCAGAATCCCGCACAATCAACCGAAATTTTCCTTTTGAATTGAATATCGAAGGTAAATATAATCCTGAGAAGCCAGCATAAAGACTGAATCCATCTGACCCAGAACCGGAATTCAGTTGAGGATAAACATCAATTCGTTCAGATTTTTCTACAGCGGTCAGCCGGCCTCGGAAATCAGCAAACGTATTTTGCACGGACCTCATCTTCAAAGTCTGACATTTCTTGTAGAACAGATTTTCCGGAAGTTTAGCAGCCAAAGAGGTGCACAAACCGCTTCTCACTTTGTTTAAAACGTTAGGGCCGTATTTCAGGGTTTTCCTGGGAAACGTCCGCATCAAGCCCGAGATATTTGCTAAATTCAAGATCCAACCCAGCGATCGCGAATATCAAATTTAAAATGTCAATGTCAAAGTTCGTCGAGGGGTCGACCAAGCACAACCAGAAGCTTCAGACCAAGATTCAAAACTCCAGGATATTTTTACAATTTTAAGATATTTTTATTTTTTTTCTAATTAATTTTCGGATCAATATAAGCTCGAATGGCTTTAGGAAGCTTCCAAAAATATCTCCCCCACACGTGGCCCGCGCGCCACGTGATTGGACCAAATTTTCTCTATGTCGCAACTATAGTTGCGACATATATCAATATATATAGCCAACCACTATAACAACAATCCAGACCTTCAATACTTAAAACCACTCCAAATTACACTCAAATACCCAAAGCCTCCGGGCATTTCTTTTGTTAGCTTCCCGGAAACTACTCAAAAACCGATCGAACCTCTGAAAAATCCAAATCCAATCAAGAACAAGTCTCGTTCTTAAAGTATCCCGAGCTTATTTTCTTCCGGTAAATTATTTTGTCTCTTATTCTTAGGAGACTCTTGATAGTCTTCTAATTCATAGTTCAGTATTAGTCAGTCGACCGCGTCCGATACTATGCTATGTTTAAAAGAAGCTATCTACAGAAGTCGTCTCCCCGAATTGTACAGATTCAAATATACTAATTTGTCGCAATTTTTAAATACTCGTCTTTTATATCTTCGAAGAAATATCTGCCTAAAGAATTTTTTACTTTATGTCTTTCTTCTTGTTAGAATTCGGCACATGCTTGGCTTTGACGGCTCCGCTGTCGCATACGAGAAGAACATAAAAACATATTCGCCCCAAAAATACAATTACTGCTTACATTTTATTTCTATAGCCTGACCTTGTCGATACACTATATACTTGCCATCTAGCTCGGAATATATCCAGCTTGGTTTATATATACGATATCTTATCAACTGTTATATATGTACTGTCGTCTAGCTCGGACTGTATCTAGCTCGGTTTATATATATGATATCTTATACTCATGTCCATACATATATATTATAACATATATATTATATCTCTCTTCAGCGATTAACTTCCACTTTCCCCAAAATACTTTCAAACCAAAATAAAAATTTTGTATCCGTACTCTGAAGTGAAAGCTTGCAATAGCTGTCAGAATCGGATCAAAAGAATGCGTTGTGACTCGGGTCATTCCGGAGCACTCGATATTCTTAGAGGATTTTTTTTACACTTAAAGAAAATAAATCCCTTTCTCCAGTTATCAAAACCCAGTCGAAGCTCTGTCCGATTGATAAATCATTCTTCCAAAGCCCGGTCAAAATTCTATCCGGTAACCTTTTCAGAAAATATTTTCATAGTCGAAGTTCTGTCCGACTGAAAAATACAAAAACACTTTTAAACAAAAATCAAGTTCATCGATATGTACTCTGAAGTGAAAGCTTGCAGTAGCTGTCAGACTCGGATTAATAGAATGCCTTGTGACTCGGGATATGCCGATTCACTCGATATTCTTTGGAACATCCGAATAAAAAATATCCATTCTTTCCAAAATACGGTCGAAGCTCTGTCCGACCTATTTCAAAATATTCCCTTCCAAAACTCGTCGAAACTCGATCCGACTGATAAAAATAAAATCGTTTTCTCAAACACGGTCGGAATCCTGTCCGATCGTAGAAAAACACTTTTTGAGGATTTACCGAAGTTTTGTCTTGCTAAAATCCAAAATCATTTTCAAGGCCCAGTCGAAGTTCTGTCCGACTGCCTAAAATAAAATCACTCTTTATAGTTGGAATTCAGTCCAACTACAGAAAATACTTTTCAAAACGTAGCCGAAGTTATGTCTGGCTTAAAATAAAATTTTGCTTTCAAAACACAGTCGAAGTTCTGTCCGACTGTTACAAATAAGATTAAATTAACATAACAAAGTCATTTTCAAACACAGTCGGAATTCTGTCCGACTATAGAAAATCATTTTTCGTCGAAGTTCTGTCTGGCTAAAAAACAATCATTTCTTATGAAAACCGGGCCGCCAGTCTGCCCATCAAAATTCCCCCTTTTTTTTAAATTTAAAACTGGGCCAAAATCCGTCCGTCAACAACTATATCCAGGAGTATTTCAATTCAATTAATTTCATACATAATCAGTAAAAATATTTCATTTCTCTTAGCCGAGGAAACAATTGATTTCGAGGCATGAAGAGATTTACTTTTGAAAGAAATGTACCGAAAGGGCGAGTGGGGTGCCTAACACCTTCCACATTCATAATTAAATCTCCGAACTTGAATTTCTGGTTTTGCAGACACCTTTCCCAAATAAAAAGATATTTTATTCAAACAAAATGACATCTTTTTCACAATAAAAATACCGGTGACTTGACACACCACAACTCGATGCTGAGTGACAAGTCCGAAAATTTGAAACCGGCATACTCAGGCCGTCAACTGTTTTCAAACAAACCCCCATATTTTCAAACAAATCCCAACAACGCGGATTCTTCTGTCCCGGAAAATGGCTCCTCACCGACGAGATACGAGGGAAGGACGGAAAAATTTCCCGGTGCGACATATATTTTGAGATTGAACTTGGGAAATGGAATAAGCACTTGTGAAAATTAAAGGTCTCATTCAAACCCAAATGGGTCCTCATACATGCATCATATGTTCATTTCTGTACACCGACACGCACCCATGGCTATCATATATATCATTTGTTTGGATCTCTCTACTAAGCCTTGTCTAATCCTCTATTTTTAGGTAAAGAGCTCCTCATTTAGCTTGAAGTTAGAGTCCAAGGCATTTTTAAGAATCATGAGGATTCGGCTTGTTGAAGAACATTAGTTCTCCTTCATTCTTACTTATGTCTTTCAAACTTCTTTTGTACCCGGATATGTATTCGTAAACGTTGAAACTTTCATTGTGATTGTATGTGATTAACTTTCTGCACTCTTATTTAGGTATTATTAGTATCTCCATTACCATTAGTTGTTTTATTGATCAATACTTTATTTTTAAAAAATATGGTTTAAATTTTTGGGCTGTTAGAATTGGTATTAGAGCAAAATTTTTGAAAACCTAGGGATATTGGGGAGACACATAGCCTCAATGGGTGCATCTTATCGCATTTGTATCTCATGTGGTATGCTTGTGTGCTTGTGTGCATTGCATCAGGTCAAAAGAAAGCTCAAGTTAATAAGAATGTAAAGAAAAAATCTTGGGGTCTTGTCCTATTGTTGATTGTCAAGGATGTTCGATCCTTATTTAGTTTTTTCCGAGTTATTTCTTCCATGATTGCCGTTGTTGATGTTTATCCCGAGTCTTGGTTGACCCTTTTATCCCATGTCTATGGGAAATCTTTCGTGATGATATCTTGATCTCATGAGTTCCTCTTGTTGATATGGCATGTGTTCATCCTTGTAGAAATCATGTCTAATCATCATGTCGGGGTCCGTGGTGGCGGCTAAAGAGGGATTCAAATTCCTGATGCAGTGAGCGAAGAAGGAAATGGACAGTCGAGGGATTTTCCTAGTGATGTTCAACCTGAAGGGCATATCCATGGAGGGATGGCCAATGCTGGGAAGTTCGTCCAAGAGATAGCAGCTACAGTTGTATAGGCATGCCAGGAAGTGGCCATACCAAGGGAGAATGTCGCAAGCCATATTTCTGAGGCTCTCCGTGAATTCCGTAGGATAGATCCTCCTAAATTCAATGGACACGGTGATCCTCTTGAAACAAAGCACTGGATGGCAGAGATCCAAAAAATCTTCAAAATGCTAGAAATTCCTGAGAGTAAGATTTGTATCACGTTTGCTTCCTATCAGCTCACCAGAGAGGCAAATGAGTGGTGGATGTCGATCATTGAGCCAAGAAGGGATGCCTTGAGAGCAGTTAGAGATAGCAACCCACAACTGATCCTTGATCCCATTAGGACCATGACATGGGCAGAATTTGAAGCAACCTTTGAAGGGCAGTACTTTCTAGAATCATACCGAGATCAACTTTGAGAACAATTTGAGAGGCTAGAGCAAGGATCCATGTCTATTACCCAATACGCCATGAAATTTCAAGCATTGTCACGATTTTTTCAAGATTGGGTGAATTCAGAAGAAAAGAAATGTGAGAGGTTTGAGAGAGGACTTCATCCATCTATCCAATGTCTCTCTGTAGGTCACATAATATGAGTCTTCGCTGAAATGGTTGAGTGTGCTCGACTTATCGAATCCAAGACAGAACCGGCAAGGGAAGTGCGAGTCTGGGAGATGCGAAATCAATCATCAGGTTCGAGCAAATCTTAAGGGAGCTTTGGGAAGAAGAGGTAGAGAGAAGTCATGTTTCTCTCGAGGGCGGAAACCACATGCAAATATAGACAGTCAGGGAGATTCTTCTCACACTCAGGACGTTTGTCATCGGTGCCATCAGCAGGGGAATTTTCATTCCGAGTGTCCTCAAGTTACCTACTTCGAGTGTGGCAAGTCGGGCCATGTATCCAGGATTTGTCCATGAAAAGGACTTGAGTGTAGCGAGACTGGGTTCGTGCAGCATCCCCATCCGGGTCAGAATTATCAGCAAGCCAACAAACATCAACAACATTTCTAGATAGCTCCACCTCCTTCGAGTCAGGTGTCTAGGGTTGAGAGGAAGGGTCCTTCGGTACCAGGACAATCATCCAGTCAGTGCAGTGATTTTGGGCATGTCCAGGTGACACATGGCAGCGTATATGCAGTTCTAGCATCACAGGTTACCACACATCAGCATGAGTGTCACGCCCCGAAATTTCAAACCATTTTTTTTAATTGAATAAAGGGATAACAATAATTTACTATTTTCCCAAACCACAACAAGGGGCCGTGAATTATAAAACATGCGGAAATAAAATATTAACAACTATTTTAGACATGCTTCCAATAAAACCATTTACAATTTCTTTAAAGAAAAAGGGGATGCCCGTAGGCTACAAAGGGGGAAAAGAAGGGGGAAAAACTATAGTGCATAACTGAAAGAAATGAAATGCTCCTCACACTGAAAGGACCTGGAGCAAGCCAAAGCCAACTCATCACTACTAGCTATCCAACCCTGCAACCCTGCAAAGAACTGTAGAAAAAGGTTGAGTCATAAAGACCCAGCAAATATGCACCTATCAAGTGAAAATGTAACTATGGTGACATGTGCAAGTG
>NMUG010005239.1:0-13263 GCA_002855965.1 Monotropa hypopitys | reverse complement strand
GGGAATGGCATTTAAAATGGTAGAAAAATATGACAAGTATTGGGATGCTATCAATGGCATATTGGGAGTTGCATTCGAGGTACAAAATGACTTTGATAGAGTACTATTTTGAACAGCATAATCTTGGAATTGTTGATGACATTCGAACGCGTTGTTATGATTTGCTTACGATGTATCAAGGTGAAAAGAAGGATGGTAGTGAATCTTCAAGTAGTGTTTTTTCCAATCCGAATGGGCTCTCTAAGTTTGACTTATTTGTTCATGAAAAAAAGAAAGGTAAAACTTCCCATGTGAAATCAGAATTATATCATTATTTGGATGAAGATGTGTTACCACGTACTGAGGATTTTGACATATTGGCATGGTGGAAATCTAGTGGTTTGAAGTATCCTACATTGCAAGCCATTGTTAGGGATGTTTTGGCAATACTGGTATCTAGTGTTGCATCAGAGTCATCTTTTAGCACTAGTGAAAGAGTGGTGACTCCAAATCGAAATCGACTACATCCCAAGACCTTGGAAGCATTGATGTGTGCTCAAAGTTGGTTATTGGCTAATGAGAATGGAGGTATTCTTCTCAAGCATTAATATTTTCATTTTTTTTTCAAAGCTAAGTACGTTGTTTATGTTATTACTTTTAGGTGAGCCAGGAAATAGTTTTCTAACCGTTAATGATGATTCCAATGTTGATTGTGAGTCCGAGATAACAATTGTTGACGATTGATCGGGTAAGATTATAAACTTTTTGTTCTTTCTATGGAGTTCAAAATGGTTAGATGGTCTTTAATTGTGGTTATTGATATTTATTTGCAGCTTTTGGTTGTTGATGTGCGATATGGACCTTCAATGCGTGCAATGTGCAATGAAATGTGCAACAGTTTAGTGCAATAATGCAGTGGAGTACAGTGCAACAGTTTTTAGTGCAACAGCTAGTTATTGCAATATTTTTTTAGTTACTGCTACAATGTTGCAAAATATAGTGTATCATGTTTATTGCATCAATGAAGTGCAGTGTTGTGCTATAACATAGTGTATCATGTTTATTGTTGCAAAACATATTTTGAGTGCTGCAAACAATGTTTGTACAACAGTTTTGAGTGCTGCAACAGTCTAGTTGCATTGCTGCAACTAGTGTATCATGTTTTGAGTGTTGCAACTAGTTTATAAGTTCTATATTTGCAGCTTGTGTTTGGGTGCTGCAACAATGCAGTTTTGAGGACTGCAACAGTCTAGTTGCAGTGCAGGGCTGCAACTAGTGTATCATGTTTTGAGTGCTGCAACTAGTGTATAAGTTCTGTATTTGCAGCTTGTGTTTGGGTGTTTGTGCAACAATACGATTATTGTATCATGTTTATTGAATCAACAATGTATAAGGGTAAGTGGATTGTGATTACAGTACAAAAAAATTCATTTAAAAGTATATAATTTTTTGTGATTTGGATCCCCGAATCCCCGTTTGGATCTCCATTCCCCGTTTGGAGTGGGGATGGATGTGAACAAAAAATCCTCGATAGATATCGGGGAGGGGATGGAGGTGAGATGAGGGTGAGTGGATTGGAGGTGAAGATAGTGATATCCACCCCCGCTCCACCTCGTTGCCATCCCTAGTCCTAACTACCAAACTAGTTACACATTAAGGACAAATAATGAAACTAATTATAAATATATGTACAATCTAACACTCCCTCTCAAGTTGGTGCGAAGATATCGAGCCCAACTTGAATGCAATAGGATGGAAACTCTTGCTGCCAAGTCCTTTTGTGAATATATCAACAAACTGTTCCGCATATCTCACAAAAGGCATACATATCGAACCCTTACTCAATTTTTCTTTGACAAAGTGTCTGTCAATCTCTATATGCTTGGTTATATCATGTTGGACAGGATTATAAACAATATTTACAGCAGCCTTATTATCACAGTAGAGTTTCATAGGACCACTATCAGTAAAACCCAAATCACGCAACAAGGTTTGCAACCATAGAAGTTCGCAAACACCATAAGCCATGGCTCTATATTCTGTCTCTGCACTAGATCTAGCAACAACTGACTGCTTTTTACTTAGCCATGTAATTAAATTCCCTCCGAGGAAGATACAATATCCAGAAGTAGAGCGTCTATCATCCAAAGACCCAGCCCAGTCAGCATCAGTAAATGCCTCCCATCGCAAATTGCCATGATTGGAGAATAAAACTCCCTTTCCTAGAGCTGATTTGAGATATCTCAGGATGCGATAAATAGCATCAAGATGTGAAGTGCGAGGATCGTGCATAAACTGACTAACAACACACATTGCATAAGTAGCATCCGGTCTAGTGTAAGTTAAATAAATCAACCTACCCACAAGCCGCTGGTATCTCGCCTTATCAGTACGCTCCCCTACATCTCTACTAAGAAGGTGATTTACCTCAATAGGAGAATCTGCAGGTCTACAGCCCAACATTCTCGTTTCTTCCAAAAGATCAAGAATATATTTTCGTTGAGAGATAAAAATACCGTTATCGGATCTCGCCACTTCCATTCCAAGAAAGTACTTCATTGACCCCAAATCCTTAATCTCGAATTCTTTGGCTAAATAAGAATTAAGGATCTAGATCTCGTCCACATCATTGCCTGTCATTATTATATCATCAATATAAACAATGACAACAATCTTACCAGCTCTTCTCTTGATGAACATAGTATGATCTGCATGACCCTGTTTGTACCCAAAGTCTAACATTGCCTTTGAAAACCTGCCAAACTAGGCTCTATGCGACTGCTTCAAACCATAAAGAGCCTTCTTCAATCTACATAGCTTTCCATCACTCGCAGAGGTAGAAAACCTAAAGGAATATCCATATACACCTCTTCCTCTAGATCACCATGAAGAAAAGCATTATTCACATCAAACTACCGAAGAGGCCAATTTAGGTTTGTAGCACAAGAAAGAAGAGCTCGCACAGAGTTTATCTTCGCAACGGGTGCAAGTGTCTCCTCATAGTAAATACCATAAGTCTGGATAAAACCACTAGCAACCAGTCTTGCCTTGTATCTCTCAATTGTACCATTCGCA
Source organism: Monotropa hypopitys (assembly GCA_002855965.1). NCBI lineage: Eukaryota > Viridiplantae > Streptophyta > Magnoliopsida > Ericales > Ericaceae > Monotropa > Monotropa hypopitys. The sequence continues at coordinate 10,209 of NMUG010005239.1, read as the reverse complement.
TTTTGCTTAACAGTAAACACTCACTTACAACCATAAGGTTTCTTCCCATTTGGAAGCGACACTGGCTCTCAGGTGCCATTCTTTTTCAATACTGTCATCTCTTCTACCATAGCTCATTTCTACTCAGGTATCATAAATGCATCTTTCCAATTTTGTGGAACAATTATAGCAGAGAGAGAGAGAGAGAAGAAACAAAAGCATAGTATGAAGGTGACAGACGATCATAAGAAACAAAGTGTGAGATAGGATGTTGAGTACACGATCTAACACTCTTTCGAAGAGCAATAGGAAGTTCGGATTCAACATAGGGAGATTCAATAGGTGAGGATTCAATGGGAGAGGAATCATTACCAGATGAGCCAGGCGAGGAATCTGAAACTGGAGTAAGAATCGATGTTTGGCGAGGTGGTGTTGCACACAGAGCTTTGTCTCTCCTTTGATATGTTGCCAAGGTAGTAGGCCACTGTCACGCCCCGTTCCGCTAAATTAAATATTATATTTTGCGGACACGATGGTGTGAAATAACAGAAAAAGACTCAAACAGAAATTTAAACTTCTAACATTGACCACACAAGTCAATCTCACAATTATAAAAGTCTATCACAGAAGTCCAGAAACAACTCCAATTACAGACAACTGACATATACAGACAAAAGATGGATGCAGAAAAAATACTACAAAAAGCAAAACATAACTCTACACCAGACTCCTCCAAACTCCAAGCTCCAGACTCTGTAGTGAACCTCCAAGCTAGCCAGCAAAATCTGGATTCTCATGCAAAATAAATCACAGAAAATCCAGGAGTGTGTAAGCTATATAAAATATTGCTTCAAAAGAAAATAAATACAGATACTGACATGGATAATCAGAACAGATTAAACTAACTTGCATTTTACAGAATATTCTAGTCAGATGCAAATATCGTTACAAGTTTTCTAACAGAGATCAGAAACAGATATGGGCAGATACAGAAACAGATAAGCAGAAACAGACAGATAAGCAGAAACAGACAGATATCAGAATCAGATAACCGATAAGAATCAGATTACATGTAACACAACACTAACCAACAGATTCAGAACAGATATCATCATCCACAAGCTTGCTCCATGTTTCTCCACCCAATGGATATTTAATTTCATATCCAACATGTCCGTACGACCTTTCATTCGGCTATAGACTCGTATCTAACATCTGTGTATATAACATCCGTAAGGCCAGTATGTCGGCTATGGACTGGACCCGAACCTAACATCTGTATGGCCACTTTCGGCTATGGACCGGACACAATAGAATACCACAGCGTGTATGTCACACCAGAATCTCATGTCTTACAGACAGAATCCACAGAATCAGAATAAACTCACATCGTATATATATATAATACCAAGTACTTTTCTAAATCAGATTCATATCACATAAACGTCCTAAACATGCTTCTAGTTCCATGGTGAATCATCAAGTGTTTCATGCGATATTTGCAAGTTCACATTCTTATAAACAATAACAGAAATCCACAATATTTAATCTAGCTACCACACTCACCCTTTACCCTTACGAGTCTGATTTGGTTGGATATAAGTATTTAGATTCTCTTAAAAAACAAACTCAAGTCATTACTCAATGATTATTTAATAATTTAATGATAAATGAAATTCAGAAAAATAATAAACTAATTGTTTATTAAATGATTTCAAATTAAATTCATACTCAATTAGGGTTTCCTAAGGTCCACTAAGTCCCTTGCCTATGATTTTTCTTATCATTTATCACCAATTTTTCAACATAAGCTTTATAAAAACTATAAAAACTTGCAACACAACTACTTATAATCACCACAAATATGTTTTTCATGATCAATTCAATCCAAAATATGTTTAAATACAAGTTTTTCTTCCAAAAATTCATCCATAGCTCAAAAATATGAGCTTGCATAAAATTTTATTAAAAAAAATCTAAGAATTTCATTAACATGCAGAATTCCTAAGGAATACCTCACCTCATACTGCAGATTAAAATCCCCAAAAGCCTTAGAATTGATTCTCCTCAAGTTCTTCTTCTCAACCCCTTGTTCTAGCTCAAATTTTAGGATTACAGGAGAGAAATGAAAATGCTGACAGATTTTTCTCCTAAGGCAGTAAAACAAAACTTGCATCTATGAAATTTTATTCTATGCTACAACACATGCTAATAGGCTACATCCATTTAAAAGCTTATTCTATGCTTTTCACTCATACACTTTTAGCATACGCACACATGAATTCCTTACTTGTTTTAATCAATTTTTTTTAAACTCTTAATTTTATTTAATAAGTAAATCGCTCTTTTATTTATTTTTTGGGCTCGGTTATCACAGCCACTCCCTTGGTTGTCTACTCATGCTCCTATCCATTCTTCCATCAAAATCATGTTGTTCCTGTTCCACACTACCAATAGATACATGTTCCTTCTCAACCTTAGATTTTCCTGCTCCTCCTTACTATGAAAAGGATGAGGTAACAAAGACCAAGACTCTAAATCATGAGATGCAAACACCTCTCCCTTTCTATTCCTGACTAATAGTCTCCCCCTGAAGAGAGGGAGTAAAGGGAAAATAAAAGGACTCTGTTTCCCAAAGGGTGACGTCCATTGACACAAAAAAGCTTCCTAGAGCGGGGTTTGTAGCACTTGTAACCATTCTGGGTAGGAGAATACCCAACAAAAACACATTTATGTGCTTTATGTCCAAGTTTTCCACCAGAAGGGTGTGGGGCACGAACAAAACACACACAGCCAAAAACTCTTGGTGGAAGAGATGTAACACAACAGCTACTAAGCAAGCACTCAATTGGAGTTTTAAATTGAAGAACACTAGAAGGCATGCGGTTAATAAAATATGCAGCAGTTAAAACAATTTCTCCCCACAAATACTTGAGAACTTTCATGGTAAACATAAAATACCGAGCAACCTCAGCCAAATGACGATTTTTGCGCTCAACAACTCCATTTTGTTGTGGAGTGTCAACACAAGTTGTCTGAAAAAGAATACCATGCTTATCAATATATGCTCGAAAACATTGATCAATATACTCGGTGCCATTGTCACTACGTAGAACCTTAATTTTCGTATCAAATTGAGTGCACACCATCTTATGAAAAGTTTTGAAACAAGAGAGCGCCTCATTTTTTGTCTTGAGTAAATACAAAGAATGACAATCAATAAAAGTAACGAACCATCTATAACCCTTTAAAGAAGTAACTGAAAAGGGACCCCAAACATCAATATGAATAATCATAAAAGGAGAATCGCTTTTTATTAATAGGAGCATCAGAAGAGCATTTATCAGTGTTCTAAAAATCGGCCTAGACGGTCGATTAATCGCCGACTAAACGGTAATCGCCCTCCCACCGACCAACTCATGTCGTTCTGGGCACTCGTCGGAGTAAATCGGTCGACTAATCGGGATTAGTCGGGTTATCGGGTTAGTTGGGATTAGTTGGGTTAGTCGGAAAAAGTTAGATTTTTTTGTAATTTTCAATGTGTATATATAATATATATATATAATTAGAGTGCACTTCTTATGTTGACCAAATCCATGTGGACTAAATAAGGACCAAGCCTTTTTTTCGCTCCCGATTAAATTTTCACGATCCGACCCGTCCAATGTGTTTATACATTTTTTATAAACTTGCCTGCAAAAAACGGTCAAAATAAATACTGGGAAGGCCTTCATCCGAGACAGATTAATACAGATTGTTCATTTTAAAAATTCGGAAAAACTGTCCAGATGAAGTCCTTCCAGGCAAATTTTTTTGACAGTTTCTCGTGGGTACCCTTATCAACACGTTTTAAAGACATTGGACGGTTCGGATCGTTTAAATTCAATTCACAAATAGTGGTCTATATTTAGTCCACACACTTTTGGTCCACACAGGAAGTCCACTCTATATAATTATACCATATATGCGGGAAAATATTTTAGTTCATACTTTCGGTAATTGGATATTCATAATGTATGAATTCATGTATTTATGTTATTTTTTACTTTAAGTTTACTACTATGGGGAATGGGAGAGGAGGAAAAATATTGTTAAAAATAAAATAAAATACAAAATCCGACTAATCTCTAGTCTCCGATTAATCGGCCTAGTCGCTAGTACCCCCTCGGCTGCCCGACTAGCACCTAGCGATTTTTAGAACATTGGCGTTTATGCTTAGCAAGCTCGCATGCTTCACAGAAAAACTGACTTCTAGGACAATACTTAGTCAAAGTGGGAAAAAGTTTCTAAAATCACAAAAAAAGGATGACCCAATCTACGGTGTCACCGATGTAATAATGAGAGAGCAGGACTTGTATCTGCTTGTAGTGCTTGACAACGGACAGCAAATCAGTTGCAAAATTTGAGATATGTATTACACTAGAAAGAGAAATTGAGGAAGAATGGTGAACTGAACCTTTCCCTGAAATAGCAGAGAATGACCCATCCGCAATTCTAACTTTATCCTTATCAGAACAAGAAGTATAAGAGTCAAATGCAGAGGAACAACTTGTCATATGGTCTGAGGCACCAGAATCTATAATCCAAGGAATATAGGATGATGCAATAAATGCAGTAGACGGGATACCAGAATGTGCAAAATACGAAGAAGTGGGAACTATAATAGATAAAGAATCAGCTCGAGCGAGAAGACGCCTAATAGACTGAATCTCCCACTGAGAAAAACAATCGACTGGAACATGTTTGTGATTACCCGCCATATAAACAGAAGGCGGTAAGCAAATACCAAACAATAAAAATCCTCAATCAACTAAGACGATAAACTTCAATAACACACGAGCAATCAACCTGAGAAATACAGTACGGGAGCCAAACTCACTGACCAAAGCGCCAATAGTCGGAATCAAGGCTGAAACAGAGTTGCCAGAGGTCCGGCGAAGATCAAATGGGGGCGTCGGAGGTCGGAGACTATGGGCGAGACAGGACGATGCCGGAGAAATTCAACAGTGTTCGTCTGAGGTCGCTAAAGGTCGCCGGAGGTCGGCGAACATCAATAGTGCAGAAATAACTGTACAGCAACAACGACGCGCCGACGAGGGTGAACCGTGACAATGGCGAAGGTCAGGCGACTAACGCCGAAAAGGAGGCCGCTAACACCGGATGGGAGGTGACCAATCTGTAGAAGTCGAGTACAGTGTACAACGTGAGAAACTCAAACAATGTACAAGGGTTTCTGGTCGTGGGTAAGAGATACGCCGAAGCTGAGAGATGAGAGGCGCAACCACACCAGGCGACAACGCCTGAGGAACTGTGGTCCAAGTGACAATTCCAGAGAAGCGATGGTCAGAAAAACGATGGTCGGAAAAAACGGTAGCTATGGTTTACGGTTGATGCTCTGATACCATGTAATGATTTTTGGAATAAACCCTCTTAGGGAAATTTTCATTATCACATAGAATATATACAACACATGTTACAATAATTACAATGTGGTCTTAACTACAAAACTAGTTACACATTAAGGACAAATAATGAAACTAATTACAAATATATGTACAATCTAACATATATGCTTTTGAAGCCTGGTCCTTCACGGGTCTCTCTGGTACGTTTGTTCCCGCAGCCCTACTTCCTCGAACCACATCCGAAGGCAGGGCTGTCCCATTTACCGCTTGAAGGATGATGGCATTCTCTGGATTTTCTTGTTGGGGATTTGTTTCTTCTGGTAGCATGGTGATCGGAATCAACATAGTCGCTTTTGATCGTCCCTAGTAGAGTCACCAATTGTAGGTTCCGGGGACCATGACCTCGAATGGACCTTCCACTGAGTTGATTCCGGTTTTGAGTTTGTCGGTACGAAAGATCCTGCAACCACAAACCACCATTAGTGCTACCTGGTGTCGTACGCCGGAAAGGCACTCCGATGCCTAAGTCAAAGAGGGTCTGGAGCGAGAAAACAAGACAAAAATTGAGTTGTGGGATGAAAATGTCATGTACCTTTTCGTTCGATATGTGCCCGGTATTTATAGTCGTCTTTTTGCTACAGATAAGGCAACTTGCCTGCTTCCGTCTGGGATTTCCAGCGCGATTCCGGGAGTGTAATGCTCCAATAATACTCGGTCAATCAACGAGATGAGTGGGATCCGCTGAGATCCTTGCGAGATGTTTCCCTGACCATTTGGTCTGATTATGTCCGCCATGTTCCGGAATCCAACGTCATTCGAACTACCATCTTTGCATGCTCCTTATCATGCTTTCTGCCTATACAGGTCGTGGTTCGGAGACCGTGATTTTCTGTACCAACGGGATTGGTCTGTTACCGTGATGCTACTGCCACTCAGGGCTTGGTCCGGCTAACTAGGGTATTCCCGTTCTAACTTTTTGGTTTCCAATGGACCGTCTGTCCGTCCTGGGACTGGCCTCCATGGGCCTACTCCGTTTACCCAGTCCGAATGCCTAACTAAGTTCGGCTACCACAAACACTAATCACTGATAACACAACAAGTATTTTAAGTTAGGAACACAAGTTCTGCTTTTCGTTTTCAGTCTATGGTATCCAGAAACTGCATTAAAAGATAACATTAACAACTTACTGGGAGAAAAATAAATACCCTGGAATTTCCAGAAACAAGCTGAAATCGTGACTTCTTTTCTTGCAACAACTCCACTCTTTCATCCCATCATGAAATACAGGCTAGCGAAAAAGAGGGCAAAAATAGGAACATCCAGAACAATGAGAAGCAATGAAGTAGTCACAAGATTCACAACAAAGCAAATAACGAAAGCAGTGTGGGAAATTAAATAAACAAAAATTGACTTACTCCCTGATGAAAATGTAAGTTCCAGCACCGGTGAATTGACGCCAAAGCATGGAAGAGAAAAATACAATCAGCAAAACAACAAGGGACATACTATATCAGGATTGACATACAAAGTTTTGGGGTCATGCATGCTATACAATAGTGCAAGAAAGAAAGTAGACAGATTCTGTTAAGGGTGAATAACAACGATTAAAACTTAAGTCGATATACAGAGACAAAGGAAAGTCTGTAGCGTAACACTCCTGACAACAAATACGCATGGAATCTGAGCATCTGTAATTTTTCACCATAGAAGAGGGATCGTGCCAACATTGTTTCCATATGAGGGGGAAACCACAAAACCAGTTATGAGATTATGCATATTATCTCTACACGAGTGTCATTTTCAAAACAACTTCTGATAAAATTGTTGGAGACCAATCACAGCAGGAAGGCAAATTTCCAAACGTAGGCAATCCGACAGTCACCTCAACGAGATTGCTTCACACAATACAGTTAACATTTTACGAATTTTTGGAATTTTTCTGCATAAATCAACCATATTTCCGACTAAAAAGTGTCCACCAATATACTTATCCAACATCCGCTTGTGCAAAAAAATTGCCACTCCTAGCATTATCAAAGGAAATTTGGATCATGCCTTAATATTAATGCATAATTTAATCTATACCTTTCTCCAAGACAACTTTTTTTCAAACACAGCAGGAAAAAAAACCTAAACATCTAGGAAGAAGCCAGGGTTCCCTGTAGCCAAACATATGGCTGGAACCGGCAGCCCCTCAAAACGACGTCGTTTTGAGGGGGATGGAGGGGCAGACTTGTCATTTCACACCCCAAAACGACGTCATTTTGGGGTGGCTGCCGGTTCCAGACATATTTTTGGCTACAGCGAAGCCTGGCTGCCTAGGAAGTGGCATTGTGTTAAGAATAATTAGCACTGCAAACAGTTTGATTCAGATCCCGTTAGTTCAATTGGTGGGAACTAGAAATACTGATTGCAGAAAAATAAAATATATCTTTTGTGAGTGGAAATCAACTAGGTACTTTATTGTTTTCTACATATATACTATCTATACTAATATATAAGAAAAATGCTATTAACACATCACAATGTACATCATTGTGTACATCGTGCCTGTGTGGCACACTTTGATTGACTGGAAATTTTGTTTTTGAACCATTATAAAAAATTCTAGCCAATCAAAGTGTGCTACACACAGAGCCGGCCCTGGGCATAGGCGGGGAAGGCGGCCGCCTAGGGCCCCCAACTTTTTGGCCCAAAATAGGGCCCCATTTTGTGCATACATTATATTATTGTTCTGACACAGACTTAAATCAGAAAAATCGTTCAGCTCTGGTGGTTCAGTCCCGTTTATTATGCGTAAAAGGCTAGGGTTCGATTCTTGTTGGTTCCTTTTTCCGTTTAAACATTTTGATTCTTGTTACTAATATGCTGCTATGTTTCGAACTCAGGCAAATTAACAAAACAACTCAAGTCTCTACCATTTTGGCAAGTCTAAATAATTATCATTTTAGCAAAACTATGAATATATATACTTAATAATTATGTTTTAAATTTTAACTATTGTAAGGCCCCACATTTTAGTTTTGCTTTAGGCCCCCTAATACATAGGGCCGGGCCTGGCTACACAGGCACGATGTACACAATGATGTACATTGTGATGTGTTAGTAGCATTGCTCAAGAGAGCAAAGGTTAAGAGTGTGTACATTTTTTAATTTCCAAAAATAACCTTATACAAACTAAAAAGTCTTACACTAACTATAATGGCATTTATGTAAAAAACAAAAAATGGGGCACACACAAGTGTGTGTGCATAACCGCTAGTACTAATAAATCTAAGTGTAACACCGATTTGTGCTTCCGCAAAGAATTGCAAATTCCAAGTACGGACAGCAACACCAATCAAGAGTAGTATAAAAACAAAATAACTGTTCTTCGAACCAAATTACACAAATATATATACATATACAAGAAGGAACCGACCGAGTCGTGATATGTGCATGAATCTTCGGGATTATCGTCCTCCGTGAACGTGGCGTCGCAGCCAATTCTCTGGCACCGAAACCTTCCCACCACCTCCATTCTCACTACACTCTCCCCCCCTCCGTCTCTCTCTGGGGTAAGAAGTCAGCAGCAGAAGACTGTCGAAGTCTTCAGCTCAGTAACTATGATATACGGTAGTCAATACCGGGGTTAATAGCAATCGAATTCGCCTCACGATCAGCGTTGATTTAGGGTCCGCAGAAGTTCTCGATCTCTGTTAGATTTCCCTAGTCGTAAAATCTGGTCCGCTAAAAGACGAGAAAAAAAAGAGGCCTAATTTTGCTTGCACGGGCTTTAACTGAGAGTCCAGGCCCATTTTCAGACACGGAAGAGTAATCCACTCTTTTTACTACATAAATTTTTGGGGCTCTTTTTGGCCGATCCTGCCCAATAATTCCATTTTGATTTAGGTCCCAAACTAAAAGATGGCATACCTATTTCAGTTCCATTTTAGTATTCAGTTCAAACTCAGCTCAGGCGATGGCGACTTCGGTGCATTTCTTCGAAAACCAGACCTCAGCTCAGACGACGTCGACTTCTCTCAGCTCAAGTGAGAAAACCTTCATCTCTTCATTTCTTCGATAAGTTTTGATTTCTCGTCCAAACCCTAAATCGTTTTTAGTTTATTTGTTCATTTTGACTGTAACTCTAGATTCTTCTTTGTTTTGTAACCCTAGATCCTTGCTTTCTTTTGTTTTTAGTTCATTTTATTTCATTGCTTAGTTCAGACTGTAACCCTAAATCTTTGCTTCGTTTTGTCCAAATTGAAGAGGTTACAGCACAATTGACTATAACCTGTCAAATAATTGTAACTTGTTCAATTGACCAAGTTACAACACACTGTAACTTGTTCAATTGAATAAAGTTACAGTCCACTGTAACTTGTTCAATTGACCAATTGAACAACTTAGAGTTATTAATTGAACTGTAACTTGTTCAATTGGAATGTAACTTATTCATTTAAGACAAGTTACAGTCCAAAATCAACTGTGACTTGTGTTTTTGGACAAGTTACAGTCCAAAAATTGAACTGTAACTTGTTCAATTGGACAGGTTACAGTCCAAATTTGACAGACTACAGTCCACAATGGACAAGTTACAACCACATTGGCCACATTTGGTCTGTAACTTGTCTGAAAAAGACAAGTTGCAGCCACAATGGAGTGTAACTTGTGTTTAACACAAGGTTACAGTCCAAATTGGACAAGTTACAGTCCAAATTTGGACAGGTTACAACACAATTGACTGTAACCTGTCAAATAATTGTAACTTGTTCAATTAACCAAGTTACAACACACTGTAACTTGTTCAATTGAACAGGTTACAGTCCACTGTAACGTGTT
>NMUG010005238.1:0-13263 GCA_002855965.1 Monotropa hypopitys | reverse complement strand
GCGGGCCACCCAGGCCGCACTCCGGAGGGCTTATAGGTGGGAGCGCCAGGCCCAAAAGATAGAGACTGATCTTGGGTCCGTCGTAGCCCAAAAGGACCTACTCTTACGACAGCTTGAGGAGACGGTGGTGGAGTGGGTCTGGATGGAAGAGAGACTTGCTGGAGCTGGAGGGGATCTCCGACAAATAGAGGGAGATTTAGAGGAGAGGCTCAAGAAGGCCGTAGTTGATGTTGACACCAAGGACTATGCTGAGGGGTTCAATAATGTCGAGGAAGCGTACCGTCGGCAAGTACATGAGCTTTGCCCCGAAACTCATGAGGTCAGCTACAGGGGAGGCTTCAAAGAAGCGTGGAGGCAGGCACTTGATGCCACAGGAGTGCCTGATAATTTTCCACTCTGGGCTGAGATGTCCATGCCAGAGCCTGAAGTTCCCCCTTTGGTTTTGCCGGATAAGGAGCCCCTAGATGGTTTTTTGGAGGCTCTCCTGCTGGAGTATTTGCAGCACGGATACTTTTGTAAATGCCACTTTTGGCTATATTATTTTGTAAATATAGTTCTGTTAGTAAAAAAATTCAGTTTAAAGTTACCTCTTTTCTCGCCCGGGATGTGCCAGAATGAAATAGATACCTCAATAATAAATAGAAATCCGGAGTGATAGAGGCCGAAGAGTCTATTTATAAGAAGATGGCTCTGTCAGCATCAGAATTCCGGAGAATGCCGGTCGAGGTAAGATCCCTTGATAGATAACAGAAATCCAGAGGGATAGAGACTGAGGAGTCCATTCATGAGGTGGCTCCATCAGTATTTAAGGTCCAGAGAGTGCCGGACTGAGATAAATCCCTCAATAGTAGATAAAAATCTGGAGGGATAGAGACTGAGGAGTCCATTCATGAGGTGGCTTCGTCAGTATTTAAGGTCCAGAGGGTGTCGGACTGAAATAGATCCCTCAATAGTAAATCGAAATTCAGAGGGATAGAGACTGAGGAGTCCATCCATGAGGTGGCTCCGTCAGTAAGGTCTGGAGGGTGCTGGACTGAGATCCCTCAATAGTAGATAGAAATCCAGAGGGATAGAGACTGAGAAGTCCATTCATGAGGTGGCTCCGTCAGTATTTAAGGTCCAGAGGGTGCCGGATTGAGATAGATCCCTCAATAGTATATAGAAATCCGGAGGGATAGAGACTGAGGAGTCCATTCATGAGGTGGCTCCATCAGTATTTAAGGTCCAGAGGGTGCCGGACTGAGATAGATCCCTCAATAGTAGATAGAAATCTGGAGGGATAGAGACTGAGGAGTCCATTCATGAGGTGGTTCCATCACTATTTAAGGTCCGGAGGGTGCTGGACTAAGATAGATCCCTCAATAGTAGATAGAAATACAGAGGGATAGAGACTGAAGAGTCCATTCATGAGGTGGCTCCATCAGTATTTAAGGTCCGGAGGATACCAGACTGAGATAGATCCCTAAATAGTAGATAGAAATTTGTAGGGATAGAGACTGAGGAGTCCATTCATGAGGTGGCTCCGTCAGTATTTAAGGTCCGGAGGGTGATGGACTGAGATAGATCCCTCAATAGTAGATAGAAATCCAGAGGGATAGAGACTGAGGAGTCCATTCATGAGGTGGCTCTATCAGTATTTAAGGTCTGGAGGGTGCTGAACATAATCAGACCTGTAACAGATGATCACGTAATGGGGGATGGAGGTGCCAGACTCTGCAGGGTTAGACGACATGTTATAATCAAAGCCCGAAGCCGTGCCTGCTCGAGCCACGCCCTACCCGGAGTGACCAGACCTTAAACAGATGATCCCGTAATGAGGAAGATCTCGTAATGAGGAAGATCCCGTAATGAGGGATGGAGGTGCCAGACTCTGTAGTGGTGGACGATAGGTTATAATCAAAGCCCGAAGTTGCACCTGCCGGAGCCACGCTTCTACCGGAAGTTACCAGACCTAAGAGAATGATCCTGTAATGAGGGATGGATCCCGTAATGAGGGATGGAGTTACCGGCCTCTGTAGTGGTGGATGCCATGTTATAATTAAAGCCTGAAGTTGCGCTTGTCGGAGCCACGCTTCTGCCGGGAGTTACCGAACCTGAGCGAATGAACCTATAATGAGGGATGGATCCCATAATAAGGGATGAAGGTACTTACCTCTGCAGTGGTGGACGACAGGTTATAATCAAAGCCCAAAGTTGCGCCTGCCGAAGCCACGCTTCTGCTGGGAGTTACCGGATCTGAGCGAATGATCCCATAATAAGGGATGGAGGTACCGGCCTCTACAGTGGTGGACAACAGATTATAATAAACACACGAAGCTGCGCCTGCCGGAGCCACGCTTCTGCCGAAAGTTACCGGACCTGAGAGAATGATCACGTAATGAGGGATGCATTCCATAATGAGGGATGGAGGTACCGGCCTCTGCAGTGGTGGATAGCATGTTATAATCAAAGCTCGAAGTTGTGCCTGCCAGAGCCACACTTATGTCAGGAGTTACCGGATCTGTCTAGCAAACGTCTGTATTCATGTCGGAGATGGTTTGCCTCGTACTGATCCCTTCCTTTCCTGGGGGTATGTCCCCTGACCCTGCCAAGGCTTGTAAACCAGAACAAATATGATCGGCAAAAAATAATTTTCATTGAAAATTTAAAAGAACAAGTTTTTGATCCTTTTGGGAATACAAAAATCTGAAGTCTTATCTGGTCGCCTATGGGATAAGTGGGGTGTTTTCCTCCACTCCGACTGGTTGCCTGGGCTGCCGGGCCACTTCTTGGGTCTTTTGACTATCAATCCAGCAATCAAGATGGCCCTACCAGACCAGGAGTTCCATATAAGCTTTGAATGGCTGACATGCGCTGGTGTAGTGCCCCTTCTCCTCGTGATAGGTGCAAAATGCACGCCCAACATAGTTGGATTATGTTCCTATTTTTTGATTCGGACGCCTATAGAAGGGAATGTCTCGGATTTGCTTGAGAACCATGTAAACTGGCTCGGAGAAGATAGTCACTTCGGCCACATAGTCCTCCGGTTTTGGTCTCCGGATCTCTCCTGCTTTCACCACATTTACTTGCCGACGGGGAGCAGGTTCGAGGGACTGAAGCGAGTGGCCGGATGTCCACTGGACCGTGCGGTCAGCCAAGAGATCTTCTAGTTGGCAGAATTTGTCCACCCTCTGCATGAGATCTTACATATCCTCTGGTGGATTGATTATGAGATCCCGGAAGATAAGGTTGTCGGTCTCAAGACCCATTTTGAAGGAGGTGGTCGCAATGCTCTAGTCGCAGTCTTGGACTTCATTATAAATTTCCCAGTAGCGGTCGACATACTACCGGAGGGATTCTCCCTGTCACTTTAGGAGGCTGATCAGGGCACTGAAGTCCTTCTTTTGGGTGGTGCTTGTGATGAAGTGAGCAAGGAATGCCCGTTCCAGATCCCTGAAGCTTTGGATGGATCTTCTCGGAAGCTTATTGAACCACAGGGAGTCTTGAGTTCCCATGCTCGTGGGGAAGACCTTGCACATGATGGCTTCGTCAGCCGTGTAGAGGGACATAACCTGTCGGAAGTAGATAAGATGAGTATAAGCATTATTTTTGGGTTAATACCTCGCGAATTTGGGCAGATGGAACCCAGTCAGGATGGTTGCCGACTCGATTGTCCGAGAATAGGGAGTGACACTGATCTGCCCAAGTCTTTCATCCACATCCCGGTGGGCATTCGCCGGCGGGTCCTCTGGGGTCCGGCTCCTTCTATGCTGGCGACACTCAACTCTGTCATCTCTGCAGGGAGAAGTGGAGGTGTGGTACCGGTGCCTACGCCGGTGGCTCCTCTCCAGACTATGAGGTGCTCGATGATGCTTTTTTGGTCAGATAGGGACGAAGACCCCATGATCGTATACATACAGTGTCCCGTCTGATGCTGATAAGGACCGGGCGCTTGGAGTGGTCTCCCCGTTCCCTTGTATTTCGAAGTCCTCCTCGTGCCCTTTGGCCAACTAACGTGACAAGTCTTCTCCGATCTTTCCTTTTATGGGTCTGTGCCAGCTCCTTTCCCTGGATTTTGATGTCGTAGAGATTGCTCGGGGGCGGCTGGCTGAGTCTGGCAACCTACTCCTTGAGGAGGTCTATCTTTGCATTCTTCTCCCTCACCATTCTATCCATGACGGAGGCCATATCAGAACTAGGTCCGGTCAAGGGATGGCCGGTGAGTGGGTCGAGTATCCCCACGGACACATGGGGGATGACTACCGGCAGCGGTAGGTTGACCCCAGAGATCTCAGTATTCATTGCCAGGGATGGGTGTTCAAGTTCCATGGATCAGAAAGATTCAAGACAATACTGGGATGGCCACCAAAAATCTGGATATGATCACAGTTGTCCCCAACGGAGTCGCCAATTGCGGTGGCTGCTTTATTGCTTCCGACTTTCTGATAGCTGGGCCTTTGGATTATGGATCGCTGGCTACGGGTACGGGCTATATGTACGACGCTCGGTCTGGAAGCTCGAGTGGGTCCCTGCAAAGAGATAAAGGGGTCCTCCTGTTTGGATTCTGTAAAACAAAGGTTAGTGCCCACCGATCTATTGTGACCGATGGGGCCTCTGAAGCTTAAGTTAGTCTCTTTTTTTAGGAAGAAGACAAAAGATAGCTAGGCCAGATGGTACTTTTCGGGGGTCAGATCCCGTAAACAGTACCCTTGATGGGTATTTATAGGAGTAGGTTGGCTTAGGGCTCAAGATTGGCGCGTGAACCGCACATCGTGGGCCCTACCGTGTGATGCCTGGCCCGAATGGTGCACATGGTGGGCCAAATGGGCCAGTGCGATCGGTGGGTCAGGTCGGTCGTACGGATAGGGAATCCGCGAAGCGGGTGGGCGAGCCGCTCAATATTGGGTCATCACCGGAGGGTGGGCCCTCCGCTAGGTAGCCGGTCGGCTAGGAGCCACTCCCTTGCCACAAGGGTCGCGTATGATGCTCTACCGATCAGCATGGCAGCCGGAGATCTGGGGTCACCCGTCCGACAATCCCTACTCTGTCCGGATGTTTTAAATGCGTCATGAGGTCTGAGCTCCGGATCGATCCCTCAAAAGTGGTTGTTATGTTCTGCCGAAGGAGGCTATAGTCCAATCCTCCGGATATAGGGCACCTGCCGAAGGTCCGTAAAGTCGATGATTTGGGACGTCGCGGGATGCTCAGGGTCCAAAATAGTGCGGTGCCCTGCGATATATCTGATCCCTCAAGGACAGGGTCCGGCTACCACATATCTTGTTGGTCCCTTGCTTCGTGTGGTGGTTGATCGTATCTTCGGTATTATATGTCCCCTTATGACATTGCTATAGTTGGACCAATAAGTTGATCCTTGAGTAGTAGTCACAGTTGGTTTATAGTAGACCTTATGGTTGTAGTTCAATGTGGTGTTGTATGGTTTAAGTGAGGGGTGACTAGCAAGTGATTGTACCATGTCCTGGGCAACCCTTTTGGTTTGTTATTGTGGTTAAGGTACCTTCTGGTGATCCTAGGTCTTGATGGTCTTGTAATAGAGGTATGATTGAGTGGTAGATATGTGTGGGTTATGATTAAGATTGCCTTTGAAGATTTCTATTATAATACCTGTGGGGCTTGTATCTAGAATTGGTTCATAAGACTTAGTGGATTGGGAGATGGTACTAGTGGAACCGGTGAACAAGTTTGATGTGTGACTAAGATTTGATGGGTGTAGAAGTTCCTTGAGGAGTTAAGAGGATGGTAATGAAGGAAAAAGGAGAGTTTGGGTGGAGAGGTGAAATGGTCTTTGTTGAGGTAAATCTTGGTAAGTTTTTTTGAGGCTTAGTTGATTGACGTCTTGAGAGAGTGTTGAGGGAATTGGTTGGAAGTATTAGTTATGCCTTAGAAATTTGGAAGAGCAGAGGAAAGATATTTGGGTTGCAATGGAGGAATCTATTCAGATTGAGGAGTTTTGGGATGTGAGTCGTAATGAGTTTTCTTTCTTGTGATGAGTTTGAGGTAAGTGGCAAAAGTTGTGTGCTTGTGCCCAATTGGTCTTGGACCCTTTAGCTTGGGAGTTGTTATCTTAGTAGATGGTCGTTGCTTTGGTCATGGTGGTGGAATCTCCTTATAAGGATAAGAGAAGATTTGTGATATCATTTGAGGATGTATGCATCTAGTAGGTGTGGTGTGATGTGCATAAAGGTAAAGTGTGGTTGTGGAAGAAGTTTTATGGAATTCGAGGATGTGTGTGAGTGATGTTGGGATTGAGATGGTAAGTGGGAAGCTTCGGGAAAAAGTGATTGATGCATTTTGAATTTGGAACCTTGGCTAAGGATCTATGAGTGTGTTGGGAACTAGGGTTTGAGTGTGGGTTGTGCTGAGAATGAGAGATCCATCTTGTGGATGCCTACTTGTGTGCTTATTGGAGTTTGAAAATTTGAGGATGAGGAGTGCTTGGAAGAGGCATTTACCCATTCGATCTACCCTAGGAGTTGTGTTGATTTGCATGTGTGGAATAGGTGGTTGACCTTCTTCTCTCTTTGACTTGGTTTGTGTTAGCATCTCAGAGTCATTCATAATCTGCGATGATCGTTGTGTCCTTTCCCATTTTCGTTACTTGTAGCTTTTCTGGTTGTGCGATGAACTCATTCCTTCCTATCGCAAAAAAAAGAAAAAATCTCTTTCATTCATGTGGAGTGGCGTAAGCAGTGGGAGATTACTGCAAATCTTTAAACTCGAAATTTTAAATTGCATTGGCAGTACCTCATTCAAATCGTGGAGCGGAGCGTAACTTCATTAAATTCCAGAATCGATCATCTCTCAATAGCGTGTGCACCTTCCTTTCGTGCAAAATTCGTTTTGGGTTCTAAATCCTTCATTGCAAATCAAGGCATGAAGAATTCGTTTTTTGATATTTTTTTGTCCTGTGGGACTAGTACTGGAGAGTTCCTCTTTCAGAAGTTGTGCGCTTGCCCCTTGTTGTGTTGCCCGGATGTGCTAGTAAATTGCTAACCTTCATGTCAGTTGGCTCAATTCTAGTGGACCTTGGATTGAAGGTCATCTTCTCCGATTGTGTATCCTTGAGTTTATCTTAGGAAATCCTATAGTGATAGAAGTAAGATGGGTGTGCGTAGCTCCTTTTGGTATTTCCAATTTGTGAGTGTGTGATAGGATGGTTTGGGGTTATAAATTGTGGTATGGGTGTGTGGATGGTTCTGTGAAGTGAGTTTGTGTATTGTGCAGGTATCTTGAGAGTTGGTTAGACGATGTGTCTTCTTGGGTCGACTACACCGACCAATGTATATATATATCTTGATATGACCGGTTTGTGTACATCCCATGTCTCGTGGTGTGGGAATGACTAAGAAGGATTGATTTGAGAAGGTGACTGGCCAGCACATCTCAAATCAAACTTCCTGGAGTCATTCCGCACTAGGTTTGTGTGTGGGTAACTTGTGTGTGAGCTTTGGTGTCTCGATCGTTAGTTTGATGATTTGCAGCTGTCCAGTGCAAGTGTGATGGTAAGGGTTGGTATGATTACCTTTATAGGTATATAGGTTTAACCCTATAATATATGTGGTGACCTAGACTTATAGTATAGAGTCGTAGGGTTAGTGTGATGTATAGACATCGGTATTGGGCCTATCCTAGATAATTCTTGTGGTTAGTTTCCTTGGTCAAAGTCTTGGTTTGTTCATGTGTCTCGGATTCTCTCTAGTTTCAAAAAAAATTTACCATTCTCTAGTTCCCGGAGTGCAATCGTGTCAAATCTTACGTATCCTTTGATATCATCTTTAGATGTTGAAGTATTGTTGGTATGGGGTTAGTTCCGAAGTTGGTGTGATTTCTTGGGCATATATATATGAGTGTGTAGAGTAGTATGAGGTTGTGGTTGTGAGGAGAGAGTTGGGTTTGATTGTTGGGTCAAGTAGGTGACCATAGTGATGATAACCTTGTAGTACGTCCATTCGGTTCTTTCCCCTTGATGATAATTGACTCTAAGTTACTTGATGATTCTAAGTTCGGTATTTTGGTTCCCTCACTTGTTTCGTGTTGGCGTGTGCCATCGGACCTCTATGAGTGGCTATTGTGGTGTTGATAGGAGGTTATTTGAGTTGCGAGAGTTTCCTCTTACATTATTCTTATGGCAATATCCTCGGTCCTCTTCTTCTCGTTACGTATTTCTACCTTGTGAGTGACTAAATGCGGTGAAGCGCAGCAAAATCGTGGTGTTTTCTCTCATTCTGCACATTCTTGCTCTAAAGTATAGTATTTCCTAGTACCTTTGAGTATCATCTTGCTATATCCATGTATTGGATACCTCTTATGTCAATTGTGGTTAGAGACCAAGATGGTTTGATCATCCTAGACTTTTGGTTTCATTGAAATTGTGTCGTTCCTTATCGTTTCGAAGCATGTCCTTTGCGGAAAATCTTGTGGGAGAGTTGAAATTGGGTTCTTCTTTGCGAAATTGCCTTGATAGGTTCGTCCCCGACTTGAAATATTCTCTTCAAAGTTATAAATTCCTATTCTAAGAGTGAGAGCGTTGAACGTGCCATCAGTATTCTTTTAGCCATAAATCTTTGTTCGTCTAAATTTCGAAGACGAAATTTCTTTAAGGATGGTAGTTTGTCACATTCCTGAAATTTTAATCAATTTTCGTGCGATTCTTATTTAATTTCTATAAAAATTTGGGTAAATTTCCTATTAAAATAAGTCAAAATTTGCCTATTGGAACCTTCCCGGGATCCATTTTTGAGTTTGAAGATGTTTAAGATGTCCGGGAGTGGGTTCGAGAGTGTTCATCAATGTTCAGATGATTGCTACGTTGTTCGACAATCACGTAGATTCATTTTGAGTAAAGAAAACTCATTTCTTCTTTCCCCTTTCTGAACCCCATATCGAAATGAGGGTGCCCTTTCCCCCCTCTATATATCGAAATAACCCCACTATTGCCCCCCCTTTCTTGTGCATTTCGATATACACCAAGGGGTGCATATTGAAATGTTGTTGTTGGTAGTTCCCCCGTATTGTTGCATTTCGATATGCACCCTTGGTGCATATTGATATGAAAAGCAATCTGTTCCTCCCCTCTTTGATTGCATTTCGATATGCACCTGGTGGTGCATATTGAAATACAAGCCTTGTGGTCCTTCCGAAATGTTGCATTTCGATACGAACCTTTGGTGCATATCGATATGCAAAGTTCTCTTCCTCTCCCTCTTTCTGTCGCATTTCTATATACACTGAGAGTGTATATCAAAATTCTAAGGCTTCCTCCCTCCCGTATAGTAGACTACATATCTATATACAATCTTTGCATATCGATATGCAGGCCCAGTAAGGGCAAATCGGGACTTTGATGTTGGGATATATATATACCCCCCTTCTTATTTCACTCAACCAATACACTCCAAATAGAAAACCCTAGCCGCAACACACTCTCTCCCCTCCTCTCGAGGTCCGATTCTCTCTCTCCATATCTCTCCTACATCTCTCTCACCTCTCTCTCAATCTAGACCTATTTGGAGCTCAAACTCTTCACAAAGAACGACCTCCAACTCATGCTCTACGCAGCCGCGGTCTCGGCCTCACCATTGGTGCTAAACTCTCATCTAGAGTCCGTCTCGATTCATTCAAAAGGTAGAGTTCTTCAACCTCTTGTATATATATGTATAGTCTTTCTCTCCCTCCCTTCAATTTATATGAAAATGTGTTTGATGCTATGCTTGGGTTCCCCTAGGGTTTTGATTGATCCTAAAAGTCCATCTTAGAACACTCAAATTCATATGTTTGATCTCCCCTTGTAATCAATTTGGTATTCCCTTTGTCGATTTCGAAAACCCCCAATCCGTGTATAAAGTCCAAGTCTTGTTTGAGTTTTGAAAATTGGGGAAAATGGGTTTAGAAAGTAAATTGGTGTAAATTAACCCTCGTGATATGAAGTCATGGTGCTTTGGAAAATATTAATGATTTTGAAGTTGGTCCTTGGTTGATTTGGGATCTTGTGGAGAATTTTGGTAAATCATGTTTTGGGTCAAAGTAGTATGGTTAGGAGGTTGTTGCCCTAATCAAATTGAATTGAAATTGAAAATGATTTGAATATGAAATTGGCCCTAAAATATGAAGATTTCTTGGGTTGGCTATATATGGGAAATTTGTTTCCTGAGAATGGGCTTATGATGACATTCCTTGGATGGTCGCTCCATCATACGTATTTTTCTGTACAGCGACACGCACTCACGACCATCATATATATCTTTTCTTTGGATTTTTCTACTAGGCATTTTCTTAACCCTCTATTTTTAGGTATGGAGATCTATGCTTGACTTGGAGTTGGAGTCCAAGGACTTAAAGCATTTTTGGAAGACATCATTGGTAGTTCTTTTCCTTTTATTTGAATGTATTTTATTTCTTTCTTGTACTTGTACTCGGGCACAAAATTTGTAAAGCAATGACCCTTATTTGGGGTTTGTATGTGATGTATGTCATTCATTTTGTTATTATTTTTATGGGTAAAGATAGTAGGTAGTAGTTATTTTATCTCTTGATGCCATCTTTTCCTTTCTTTATTTATATTTTAAAAATGGCTTAAATTTTCCAGGTTGTTACAGGTATCCCCTCTCCTTTCATTTCTACATTTTGGATTGGGTAGATGTTTATTTTACTTACCCTTTTTGTCGTATTTTATATTTCAAAAAATATGGTTTAAAATTCCGAGGCATAACAAAACCCATGAGGTTACCTACA
Source organism: Monotropa hypopitys (assembly GCA_002855965.1). Taxonomy (NCBI): domain Eukaryota; kingdom Viridiplantae; phylum Streptophyta; class Magnoliopsida; order Ericales; family Ericaceae; genus Monotropa; species Monotropa hypopitys. Next base: position 2,535 of record NMUG010005238.1, on the reverse strand, counting down.
TAATTTAAAGCGAGATTATATATAAGTAAGATCATTAAAAGCATTACATGAACCCATTGCATCAATTACACTTTCTAAGTTTTGAAGAGAATATTTAAATAACTTCCCATAAATGTAAAATTTCCATAATCATCCACACTTTTAGTACATTTCAAGTAAATTAGCTTAATAAGGTTTCATGTGGGTATAATGAATGAAATATACTTGAAAAAAAATAAAGTTCGGTCTGTTGTGAAGTTAATGTAAATTACTTCACGATTAAGATTTTTTTCTATTGAATGGATGATGCATCGATATATTATTGGTTGAATGATGCAAGCGACTAAATTTTATTGGTCGTATGACAGTGCTTTTTGATTGGTCGAATGACATGTCATTCTCTAATTGGTCGGATGACACAATCAGTTCCTAAATATTCAACTATAAATAGAGTTCTTCATCCTTAGTTTCATTCATTCAGAAAGTTAGACAATTGATGGTGTAAAAAAGAGATGAATATTTTGAGAAATACTTCAATAATATTTGGTCCTAACTATCAACTCTTTTGTGATAAGTTTTGAAGCAACTATCTGTTCTACATCTTATGTCCTGTTTTTTTTCTTTTACAACATGTTATCAGCACGAGGCTCTATCCAACTCTGAAGAAGGCTCAAACAATATCATAAGGTACGAAAGATAATATTTTATTTCACATAATTGTCTATTTAATACAATACAAATACAAGAGACTTATCATTATTTTAAAAATAAATATAACAAATTTATTACTTATATTTTAAATGGTCTAGAAGATCATAAATAAATCCATCAGTTTTATTAAAGTTATTCATCTGATCCTGTAAATCATATATATATTCAGAAGATTTATTATAAATTCATTTAGTTAATCCTGAAGATCAATACATATATATAATATTATATGGTTCAGAAGGCATACTCTATAGATGTGCCAGAAGGACAAATATTAACTCATCCTGAAGATCAACTAATTAAATATATCACACCCATTTAATACTATTTTGTTTTTCTTAGATAATGTCGAATCTATCGAAATTGGAATTTCTTGCACTTGATATTTCGAAAAAAATTATTTAACTTGAATACTTGATGTGTAGATTCATCTGAAAGTAAAGAATTGAAAAGTGAATACCTCATGCAAAAAGATCCAAAGGCAATGATTTTTATTCTCCATCATCTTCGTGAAGAATTGAAAAGTGAATACCTCATGCAAAAAGATCCACTTGAATTATGGTACAGTTTGAAATAGAGATATGAACATCAAAATGTTATTTCTTACCAAAAGCTCATTATGAATGGTTGCAACTAAGATTGCAAGATTTTAAAAACTGTGAAAGAATATAATTCTTCTTTGTTCAAACTTATCACACTTTTACGATTATGTGGAGAAAAGTTGTTGAAGAAGACATGCTTGAAAAAATCGACTTTTCATGTTTCTAATATGCTTCTCCAACATCAATTTAGATAGCGTCAATTTAAAAAATATTCCAAATTAATTCAATGTCTTCTTGCTGTTGGACAAAATAATGAGCTTTTATTGAAAATCATCAATCTCGTTCAATTGATTTCATATGAATTCTTGAAGTAAATAGAATAACAGCTAATAGATTATTTCTCGAAGCAAACAAGGTCTTATTTAATACAGTTTCCTGAAGCGAACAGAGTCTCATTTCAAAATCGTGACCGTAATTGTGGGAAAATATATAGAAAAATAACCATCAAATTCATGGAGGGTATATTCAAAAACCAAATGGAAAGAACAACAAGTCATATCGCCTAAAGTGGAGAAAGCCTGAAACTTCAAATGATAAGAAAATGAGTTTGCAGAATAAACCTTTCAAAAAACATGAAGATCCGTGCTATAGATGCAGTGCAAAAGGACATTGGTCACATACCTGTCGTACAACCAGACATTTAGTGGATCTTTACCAAGCATCAATCAAGAATAAGAGAAAAGAAATTGAAATTGAAATAAATCTTATGGATCATCATGAATTATTTAATAATACTCGTCTTGATGTCGTTGATTATCTTATTGAACCGGAAGAAAAGTTTGACTTCTTATTTAATGATGAGAATGCCCAAATAGATTAGAAGTCATTTGTTATGAATTTGTGTCAGTTTTTATGTTTGATGTGTTTTTTGAATAAATCTCATTTTATGTGTTAAACTAGCATGGATCTTGATGCAATAACTAATTCAATGATGATTTCTAAAGATATGTCTGGCAGACAATGTGACGACACAAATTATCCTGAAAGATAAAAAATTATTTTGTGCATTCAAAAAATGAGCAAAGTAAATGTGAATACAATTTTTGGTCTTGTATACCTAATTGAAGGCTCTAGAAGAGTGAAGATTATGTTACCTAATAAAATAAAAATATGTATTGATGATGCTTTCTATTCTAATAGATCCAAAAAAAATCTATTAAGTTTTAAAGATATTCATCGTAATGATTATCATATTGAAACCACAAATGAAAGCAAAAAAAATATTTGTATATTACTTCTATTC
>NMUG010005237.1:0-13264 GCA_002855965.1 Monotropa hypopitys | reverse complement strand
CCTTTTCTTGTTTTTCTTAATGAGATATTTTCACGAGTGGTGTTTTCCCCTTAAGCATTTTCTTTTCTTGTTTTTCTTCTTGTTTTCGTTTTGAAATGTTATGGATCCATTTGTTAAAGTTGTCAGTTTTCAGTTTTTAATTTCTAAAAAATTGGAAATTTGTTTCTGTTTTTTGTAGATGAAAAACAAAAATCATAAACATCTTTGGTATCACCTATTATGAAAATAGTAAAAATAAAAATAAGATTGATAAGGGATATAGTCCGAGATCTCAGCTCCGAGCAATGCATAGAGGTCAGCACGAATGTTGGCTCTGATGTGGAACAGAACACCCAAATGGGAAAATCTCACAACGGTCATCTATGATGTTAGGGAGGATATTCATGCATGATTCCGTCGGGGGATAGGTGGCTATGTTCGCAGAGTAATTGTCGAGAATGGCGGGGCATATTGGCGTTGATATGGAAACTGTCATATTCGGTTGAGGAAAATAAAGAAACCATCCAGACGCTCTCGTGTACATCGGGCATGGCGGTTAGGGTTTTTGTATCCTAACTATCAGGTATATAAGGAAGATTTGATGAAGGTTACAAGTGCGCACTTTCACTCTCACACTTACTCACTTCGTAAATTCCTTTTTCTCCCTCAAACGACTATTAACTTGATCGTCGGAGGCGGTTCGGATGCACCATCCCCTTCTCTCTGTGCCTCTAGATCGTTCCCCCTTTACAGGTTGTAGCAGCCTTCAGATGTCCAGGAGGCGAACTCATCAGCAGTCGGGCAGAGAGGAATTTGATTCATCAGTTAGCACCATCTGTGGGAATCGACTTGTTTTATTCTACATTGGTGATAGATTTCTAATGGCCAACACCCGATCTGTTGCGCAACAGAACCCGCCGGAAATAACCCCGGAAATGTTTTTGGCCATGCAACGTCAAATTGAGTTGTTCACGAAGAATTTGGAGGAGACCCGCGAGGAGAATCAGCAGCTGACGGCTCAGTAGAATCCACCACCGCCTCCAGCACCCCAGGAACAAGAGGAGGTCCAAGAGAGGGTGGAGGACAGTGGAGAGGAGGGAAGGTAGGAATGAGAACCAATCCCAGAATGTCATGGACCCTCAGCGTAGCGGGTCGACTAGACGAGGAGCCAAGAAGCCGCTGGAGCGGCCAGATGAGGATCTCTTGGCCTCCATGAAGGCCCAGATTGATGGGATCCAAAGGCGTATCCAGGAGTATCCAAGCGAAAACCCCCGCAACTGTTGAAGAATTAGTGCAGAACACCGACTCCCCCTTTTCCATGAACGTTCTGAATGCCCCTCTACTTCCTAAATTCAAAATGCCCATGTTGGAGTCTTTTAACGGCACCTCGGATCCATTGGATCATTTGGAAACTTACAAAAACCTCATGACACTCCAGGCTGTTCCCGACGAGGTCATGTGTCGAGCCTTCCCTGTCACCTTGAAAGGAAGTGCGCGCATGTGGTTTAATAAACTTAAACCGGGCAGTGTGGATAGCTTCAAGGAGCTCAGTCAAAAGTTCGTAAGTTATTTTATTGTCGGGCAACGTTATCGTAAACCAGATACTCACCTGCTCACCGTTCGCCAGAAAAGGGCGAATCTGTGCGAGAATACACTTCACGTTTCACCCAGGAGGCTATGCAGATTGAAAGTGCATACGACAAGATGGCAATGAAAGCCTACATAGCAGGTATGTGGTCAGGAACTTTGCTGTTCAACCTGACCCAGAATCCGCCTCACGACATGGCCGAACTGTTGATGAGGGATCAGAAGCACATCAACACAGAGGATGCCTTGAACGCGAGAAAGAACAGGGACGATGTTCACCAGGCCTAGGTGTCAGCTCACCAGGGTCAGGCTGAGAAACGAAGAAGGGTCCTCCCCAAGGGGTCCTCCTACGAACAGAAGGGAAAGAGCGACCAACGAGGTTCTCCGAGAAGAGGGTCTCCCAGGAGGAGTCCACACCGAAAGATTGGCGGACTGCCAGAAAGGTATCAGAATTATACCCCATTGATTGCTTCTGTTGAGCAGATTATGGATGACCTCAGGAACGATCCTGACCTGAGGTGGCCAGCCCGACTAAAGAGTAACCCAGAAAGGAGGTCAAGAGATAAGTACTGTCGCTTCCACAGAGATCACGAGCATTACACCAATGATTGCATTGATCTCAAAGCCTAGATCGAGGAGTTAATTCAGAAGGGAAGGCTGCAGAGATTTGTGCGGAAGGCTAAACCAAGAGCTCAGCGTGATGTCCCGAGACGCGAAGAACGCGCTAGAGTTCCAGAAAACAACGACCCCATTGGAGAAATAAGGGTAGTTCATAGCGGATCGGCCGGAGGAGGGGAGTCCAGCTCAGCTCGCAAAGCATATTTGAGAAAGCTACGGGCGGAGGACCCCATGGAGATTTGCACGGTCAGAAGACAACCGAAATGCGCGAGGAGAGAAGATTCCTCTATCACGTTCTCGGAAGGGGATGAAAAGGGGACAGTTTACGCCCATGACGACCCCCTTGTGGTCTCGATGACCGTGGCCAACTATAAAACCCGAAGGATATTGATTGACAGCAGAAGCTCGACAGATATCCTCTTTCTACACGCATTTGATCAGCTTGGACTGGGGCGAGATCGGTTGCGACCAATGACGTCACCGTTGGTCGGATTTTCTGGAGATATGGTCTACCCGAAAGGTCAGATTGCCTTGCCTGTAACGCTGGGGGATGAGGCAGGTAGGTTACCCATATGATCGACTTCCTGGTTGTGGATTCCCCTTCGGCTTACAATGCTATAGTCGGGAGAGTGCTACTCAACCAGGTGAAAGCAATAATCTCGACCTACCATTTGAAAGTAAAGTTCCCCACCCCTGGTGGAGTAGGAGAGCTCAAAGGGGATCAGAAGACAGCTAGAGAATGTTACAATTTCTCGGTGAAACATCGTTACGAGGCTGTCTATAGAAGAACTGGATGTCAGAGATCAAGAGAAGCTCATGCAAGAGAAGCCAGTCGAACAACTGACCTCCTTGGAGTTATGGCTAGATCAGCCCGGTCAGTCAATTCAGATGGGCACTGGGCTCAGCGCGGAGGAAAGAGATCAGTTAGCAGATTATTTGTGGAGCAGCAGAGACGTGTTCGCATGGAACCATGAAGATATTCCCGGGATAGACCCAAGGATAATAACCGACCGACTGAATGTATACCCGGACTATCGTCTGATCAAGCAAAGGAAGAGGGTGTTCACACCCGAAAGAAATCAAGCAGCTGCTGAAGAAGTAGCCAAGTTATTGAAAGCCAGATCAATTAGAGAAGCACAGTATCCGGAGTAGATCTCTAATGTGGTCATGGTGAAAAAGTCACCAGGCCAGTGGAGGATGTGTGTGGACTACAAAGATCTCAACAAATCTTATCCCAAGGATAGCTTTCCCCTGCCAAGGATAGAATCAGCTTGTCGACTCAACATCAGAATTTGAGCTGTTGAGTTTCATGGACGCTTTTTCGGGTTACAATCAGATCCAGATGGCTGAAGACGACCGAGAGAAGACTGCTTTTATAACCGATAGAGGATTATACTGCTACAATGTGATACTATTTGGGCTAAAGAACGCGGGTGCTACCTACCAGAGGCTCGTCAACAGGATGTTTAAAAACTTAATAGGCACGAGCGTAGAAGTGTATGTGGATGATATGCTTGTTAAGAGCAGAAAGAGGACCGACCATGTTGATGATCTGTCCAGAGCATTCCAGGTGCTGAGGAAGTATGGGATGAAGTTGAATCCGGCCAAATGTGCGTTCGGGGTAGCGTCAGGAAAGTTCCTCGGTTTTATGGTTTCACACCGGGGGATAGAAGCCAATCCAGAGAAAATCAGAGCAGTCATGGAGATGAGATCGCCCACTACTTTCAAAGAAGTCTAGAGGCTAACGGGATACGTGGCGGCCTTAAACCGTTTTGTGTCAAGAGCCACGGACAAGTGCCACCCGTTCTTCAAGGTGTTAAAGAAGTCCTTCGAATGGTCGGAGGAAAGCGAGCAAGCCTTTGCCCAGCTCAAGCACTACCTTCATAATCCTTCCCTCTTAAGTCCGGCAAGGGATGGGGAGGAGCTTTTTCTCTATGTTGCGGTTTCTGCTCAGGCATCCAGCTCGGTGCTGATCAGAGAGGAGGGAGGGGTCCAGTACCCCGTCTACTACACAAGCAAAGCATTGAAGGGAGCAGAAACTAGGTACCCGAAGATCGAGAAGATGGCCTTTGCCGTGGTCACTGCGGCGAGAAGATTGAGGCCCTACTTTCAATCCCACCCTATTGTCGTCCTAACCAACATGCCACTCAGGAAGGCGCTATTCAATCCCGACACCTCAGGTAGATTAATCCAATGGTCATTGGAGCTCGGAGAGTTCGACATAGACTACAAACCCAGATCTGCAATAAAGGGGCAGACAGTTGCCGACTTTCTCGTGGAATATGCTGCTCCAGACCCTGACATTGAGGAAGAAGATAGGCAAATATGGCATCTTGGTGTTGACGGGTCGGTCACCAAGAGTGCCAGTGGGGCTGGTCTGGTACTCACAATGCCAGAAGGACAAAAGCTGAAGTATGCTTTCAGGTTCAACTTTAAAGCCACCAACAACCAAGTCGAATATGAGGCACTCATGATTGGGTTGCAGATAGCGCAAGTGGTCGGCGTCAGGCGATTGGCTGTGGTTAGCGACTCCCACCTGGTGGTCGGTCAAGTGAATGGAGAATTCGAGGCCAAGGAGGAAGCAATGCAACGGTACCTGGAAGTGGTCAGGAAGCTTAAGGGAATTTTCGTGGAATTCGCCATTTCACAAATATCGAGATCAGAGAATCAAGAGGCGGATGACCTGTCAAAAATCGCCACCTCACCAGGAGATCATATCCCCGAGGGGGTATTGGTGTGATAATTAGACGAGCCGAGCATTGGGGCCCCTGGCTCGTTGGTTTTGGCCATCGATTATTCCAACTCATGGGTCGCCCCAATCATTTATTACATCAAGACCGGCGAGGTACCAGAAGACAAAGGAGAAGGCCGAAAACTTAGAATCAGGGCAACAAAATATGTTCTTATGGGTGACGTCCTCTACAGGAGAAGCTTTTCACTGCCATACCTGCGATGCATGACGACGGAAGAGGCGACCAGGGTCATGGAGGAAGTCCACGAAGGCACCTGCGGAACTCACCAAGGAGGAAGAGCTCTGGCATACAAGGTGGCAAGGCTAGGATATTACTGGCCCACGATGCAGAAGGACTGTGCCCAAATGGTGACAAGGTGTGATCAATGTCAAAAATTCGCCAATATCCCCTACAAGCTACCTACCCAGATGAGCCCGATGAGGGGTCCTTGGCCTTTCGCACAGTGGGGGATGGATTTCATTGGACCGTTACCAAGGGGAAGAAGTCAACTACAATACGCGGTAGTGGCCATCGACTATTTCACCAAGTGGGTGGAGGCCAAGGCACTATCCACCATAACTACTCAAGTGACCATCTCTTTCCTGGGGCAAAATATCATATGCAGGTTTGGTCTGCCGCGTGTGTTGGCGGTCGATCTGGGAAAACAGTTCGACAATGCGGATTTTAGAGGATTCTGCAGCACCAAAGCAATCTATGTACACTACACATCAAAGGCTTATCCTAGGGCCAATAGGCAAGCCGAGGTAACTAACCGGGAGATAAAGAAGGGATTGAAGAGAAGATTGAAAAGCGCAAAAGGGAGATTGGCCGGAGGAGTTGCATTCTGTGCTCTGAGCATTTCGTACTATGCCGAGGACATCAATAGGGGAATCTGCCTATGCCCTATCCTTCGGAGCAGAAGCCGTTGTACCGATTGAAGTGGAGCTACTCAACTATAGAACGGCTTCGCTGGGCGAGGCAGAAAACAAGGAAGACTTGAGGACCGAGCTGGATCTCCTGGAGGAAAAAAGGGATATGGCAGCTGCGAAGAATGTCGTTTACCAACGACAGATGGCTAGATATCATGATGCTAAAGTACTGCCGAGATCGTTTCAACCTGGCGACCTTGTGCTCAAGAAAGCAAACCCTATAGGAAGGAAAGTCAAACAGCTGCAGCCAAACTGGGAAGGTCCCTACAAAGTATTGGGACACTCCAAGGCTGGGGCGTACATGCTAGCAACTCTCAAGGGAAAAGAACTTATCAATCCATGGAATGCTGAACACCTCAAACATTATTACAATTAAAATTAAATTCATTTTCGTTTTTGCTCAACTTATTTTGTTATGACCATTCCTTGTAGTCTTGGAATCAACTGATTGTCTACCTGAAATTGATTGCTTCAATAAAATGTTGTTCCATATAAAGATCATTCTATTTACCCATAAGGCGAAGTTGAAGTAAAATTGTGCTAAGGCACAGCTCAACTGATCAGCTACGGCACAATTGAGCTCATGGCCAAGGCCACCAATCACGCTAAGGCGTGAAATTATGCTAAGACACTTCTCAGCTGATCAGCTACGGCACAAATGAGCTCATGGCCAAGGCCACCAATCACGCCAATGCAAAAAATTGTGCTAAGGCACTGCTCAACGGATTAGCTACGGCACAGCTGAGCTCATGGCTAAGGCCACCAATCACGCTAAGGCGTAAAATTGTGCTAAGGCACTGCTCAACTGATCAGCTACGGCACAGCTGAGCTCATGGCCAAGGCCACCAATCAAGCCAAGGCGTAAAATTGTGCTAAGGCACTTCTCAGCTGATCAGCTACGGCACAACTGAGCTCATGGCCAAGGCCACCAATCACGCTAAGGCATAAAATTGTGCTAAGGCACTGCTCAGCTGATCAGCTATGGCACAGTTGAGCTCATGGCCAAGGCCACTAATCACGTTAAGGCATAAAATTGTGGTAAGGCACAGCTCGTCTGATCATCTATGGCACAACTGAGCTCATGGCCAAAGCCACTAATCACGCTAAGCCATAAATTGGTGCCAAGGCACAACCTAGTTGACTAACTACAATAAAAGTGAGAAAGAGCACATTAAGCAGCAAGTGATAAGCACAGGACACCTGCGCACATCACTTAGGGGAGTGAAGAGACCATATAAGATAGAATGGGCCCAACATCACAAAAATACTACCCAACATCACAAAAATCACAAAGTCATTACAAAACCATTAAAAATAGATCCCTGATTCTAGTCCTAGCTGGTAGTGAAAGCATCCCCATGGGTCTCGACCCCTCCCCGACCCTCCTACAAGTTAGAGCTCTGGGGAACCATGGCGATATCCACAAGCTCATTAGTAGATGCTGGAAGTTTCCCAACGGAATCCAACACCCCCGCAGCACCGGTCCCATCTGTTTTAGCACCCTCATCGCCTTTCCTACCACTCTCATCATCCTTGACGACTACTATAATGTTTGGGGTTGGATCCCCCTGATGAACGTCGGGAACATTGATGTCTACCCCCATCTCATCCTCCATGGAATAGAAAATGGAGAAATCCAAGTCAGGATAGTAGGCGGAGACAGCCTCTTTCATTGCGTCAACACCCTCGTCAAAATAATGTTCAATTCTTTGTTGAAACTTGTCTGACCTGACCATCATAGTGGAAATAGAATCTGCCATGTCCTCTTTCATTTGTAAAAATGGATCTGACACCAAGTATTCTTCAATAACCTTTTCGCGATCGGTCGTGGACTGCTTTGCCTCAAAAGATAAAAATTTGTTTTCCCAGTCTTTGGCATCGACTCGGGACTGCTCGACAAGTTCTTTATTGCGCTTCAGCTCGTCGTTTGCCTTGTCCAAGGCCAGATTGGTCGAGGCCAGGCTCAGCACAGCGGTATCCCGAGCAGCTGTCAACTCCCCAATCAAGACATTTGAAGCCTCCTGAGAATGCTGGATCTTACTGAGATCCTTGCTCAGGGAGACATTGTCAGCGGTTAAGCCCCGATTCAAAGTCTCCAACTCCCGCTTTCTCGTTAGAAAGCACCGTCACCTGCTTGCCCAGAAATTCCATCTGAATGATGGCCTGTAAAAGAGAACACCATTACAGTTCGAAAAAGAACGATAAATCCGAGAATAATAAAGGATAGCTTTTAAATCTCGTATCTTCCCCAGCTCAAATAAACTAGCCTTATAGAGGTCTGTAGGGTCGGCAGCCGACATGACTCTGATGTCAGCAGGCTGAGAAAAGTGACTCATCTTTTTCATTGACACATCCGGGTCAAGAAGACCGGAAATGCCATCGTCGTGCTTGTGCAGAGGGGCATCTGTCCCGGTCTCAGCTCGGGTTGAGAGGGCAGCAGAAGCTGGGGGTGGAGGCAGATCGGTCACAGGTTTCTTCCCCTGGGCTTTGCTGAGAACCACCGAGGGAGAAGAAGTCTTTTTTGAAGGAGAAGCTCCTTCCTTTATGACAGCCCGTTTTCTGGGGACTGTCACACCCAGGATAGCGGCTATGTCAGTCTCCTCATCCGCGATTTTCCTCTTCCTCAAAGGGCGTCTGGAAATCTTCGAAGCAACAGACTCCTGTTGTTTCGACATCTCTGCGAAGAAAGACTCAAGAATAGTCAGTATGACGCATTATTTAAAAGTGTAATAAGTCGTTTCAAAGCTCGGATACCTCTATCTAGAGCAAGAGCTTTGTTTCCTACTTCCGGACCTAGAAGATGGGTAGCCAAAGATTCTGACGATACGAGGAGGGAATACTTATGAATTGGATGACCCCGAGCTCTAGTCACCTCTTCTCTCTTCTTCTCAGAAATGGTCATGCGTTCCTGACCTGATAGATTAATGAAAAGGGTTCAGAATCACGCACAACAAGGGTATATCTTATGAAAACATGTATTCAAAAAGGAAGTCAGGGGCTCACTTTCGATAGAGGGGAAGACCCATTGTCCGCTGTTGGGGGGTAAGCCTTTCTAGCGGTGGTTCCCTGTTGCAAGCACTGGAGATGAGCGGCTGGACCTAGTTGCAAAAGAGAGAAACGTTAGGCTACCGACGGATGTCGCCGGTGGACCCTCCGATGACAAAGTCAACAAGGGATTTGTAGAGAGAGAAAGCAAAATGACAGAGCTTGGGCTAGAGTGAGAAGGTGTACCTCTACATTGAATGCTCTTCCCTATTTATAGATTCATCGGAGAGTGAGAGACGTGCTTCGGCGCGGTTGTGCTGCTGTGACGCGTCATGGGACAGTGCGCCTGTCCCCCCTATGCGTCTGAACATGTGGCCGACCGGTCGGCTCCGACAGTGTTAGGCGGCGGCGCCTGACAGCATTGGGCGGCAGAAAAGCTGATGAAGCTTGCCTGACATTCTACGGGAATCACGGAAAAACTGATTCTTTTGTCAGGCGTGTGTCTTCCATATGCGCAAAACTCGGGATGCTGTCTCCGAGGGAATCTTTGCTGTAGACGAGGCATTTGTCATATTTGGCTGAAGTGACATGCTTCAGCGTAGCTGCCTGTTGACCGGGACGTCCCTGGGCAATGATCCTTCTGCACAGAAGTGACCCCGAGGGAGCTTTCGTCAACCCATCATTTGGTCGGTCACATGACCTTGCTTTCCTGTTGCGTCGGCTAGGTACCTTCTCTGGGCTGTGAGTCTTCTGGCCGAAGAGAGCCCCAGGAGGGCCCTGACGCTGGCTAAGCATTGCTCTATCGTATAAGTATGTGTTGCGGTCCTCACGACGGAGGTCATGGCTCCGGCCTCTTCTCAGTTCGGCCCCCAACAATAGCCCCTTAACCCCTTTGGCCAAGCATTTTGGTCGAAGCGGGGTTGACTCGCTGCCGGTTGGTTGTATAGGTGCTAAAGCGAAGGAGCGTCGGACTACTGGATTGTCTTAGAACTTGGACCCCTGACAGCATTAATGAACCATCACTTTGAATGCGTTGACGTGTCGCTCTCTGGGCTGCTGACGCGTCTGTCATGACGTCATGTCGAGAGCTGTCGCCTCGTTGGCCTGCATGCGCCAGAAGTGGCAGTTGGTCCGTCCACGCGGCACGCTCCGGTTGGCTGGCTCTGCGGCGGATGGGACAGCGTGCGCATGCGTTTAATGTTTTGCTACGCCGGCACAATTCTCGAGGTGGCGTAATGATTGCAGGAGCGGGGTGACCGGCAAAGGCGGTTCGGCCGGTCACCCGGTTTGAACTCCAGGTCACTCCCTATAAAAGGGACACTTAGGGTTCCTGCAGAACCCCGTTTCCTCCAGTATCCTCTCTCTCCTCAGGCGATTTCTGGCCACCGTGCAGAGTACCTCTGGCCACCGTGCAATCTGCTCCCACCGCGCATTTATCAGCCCTCCAGCCACCTTCTTCTTCCCAGGTGACCGTCTGACCTTCCTCTTTTCAAGATTCTTATTTTATTTTTTGATTTTCAGTCGATTTTGCGACTTTTCAGGGTGAGGGTTCATCTTGTCAGCCATTGTTGTGGCCTGGAAGCTTTTTGCAAGTTTCTGGACTGCAAGGTTGAAGATGAACGCTCAACCTATTCTTGACCGAGCCGGACTGGCCTTGGCTGTTGATTGAAGGCTAAGCCAATGGTTTCTCTATGCTTAACCACGTAGGTTGATATCGGACCGACTAACGGTGCACTATTATTTGTATTCTTTTCAGATCCAACTATGGTGCCAAAGAGACGGTCCGAGAAGTTTAGACAGTACCTGGACACTCCAGAAGAGCTCCGTCACTTCAGGGAGGAGTACGAGATTCCTGCCGACATGAACATCCTGCTAGACCCTGTCGGCTACAAAGAGGCAGGACCGAACCACGTTCTCGTGTCCGTCATCACTGTTGTTGAGTGGGGAGTCCGGTTCCCCTTTCATCCCCTGCTCACTCGCTTCTTCGGCGGGATTCGCCTTACTCCGTTCCAAGTGACGGTGAACACCTTCAGAATTCTATTGGGGGTGGCAAAGCTGAATGAGACCCTCCCACAGTCGGACCGACTCACCTTCGGGGACATCTTTGGCTGCTACTATGTTGGCTTCAACAAGAAGTCTAGAAAATATTACCTGGGCATGAGACCTGGCCAGTCCGGCCTGATTGCCGACTTGCCGGACTCCGACAAATACGCCGAGGATGTGATGATCATCTCCGACAATTTTTTCGTCCCACTCCACCATGGTATAGACATGGTGTTTACCGTGCCGTTCCGAGAGTGTGTCCCCGGTAAGCTTTGTCACTTCGGCTGAAGTTGCTTCTTTTCTCAGATTTTCTAACCATTTGTTTTTTTCGTTGCAGACCTTGGGACACTCAGCAATTTGAAAGTCGAGGCCGACGCCGATAGGGTTAAGAAAATTTCTGAACTCCTAGAGGAACGACGCTCGGCACCGACTCTGCTGGAGTATACGCTGACGTATACCCACAATCTTCGTCCCCGACCGACTCAAGCCGAGGCGTCTACCAGGCGTTGAGCCAAGCCTTCCACCGCACATCCAGCCAAGGAGGATATGGGGCCCAAAAGAATCATAGATCTTGAGGACGAATTTATGGGCAGGGAGACCGAGGGCATGGATGCTGAGCCCTTGGTGACAATCTTGAAGGATACGCCGGCTGGCCTCCGAGCAGGCGATGTCTTGGCCGGGCTAGGAAACACTCGGCAGTAGAAGAAGGCCCGTCTGTCTGAGGACGTGCCAGCTACCGAGCACTCTACAGCTGCCGTAGAGAAGGCTACCATACCTGACCCTGCGACCGACGAGATGGCGAGGTCTTCTCAGAGGGAGGTGCAGTTGTGGGAGCCGAAGCTCTCTTTTGAGGGCGTTGCTGCCGAAGCAGGTGACACGCTTGCGGACTGCCCCAGCATGGCGATGGAGTTGCTTCAGGCCTTCACCATACCGAAGGAGATGGAGGAGCTTCCAAAAGTCCCCCGGACCTGCTTCCGGAGGATGATGTACTACGGCGCCAAGGTAAGCACTTGACTGCTTTTTTATTTGGTCTTTTGCTTCGGTATAGTTTCAATAACTTGATTCTTTGCAGATGATGGCTGCCGGCGCCAGCGTGGACCGATGCATTCTTGATGTCCAGGCTGCTTGCCAGGCGGCGAAGAAGGAGGCCGAAGAGGGCCAGACGAAGGTAGCCGAGGCAGAGAGCTCTATGGTCGAGCTTAAGAATAAGGCCACGGCTCTGGAGACGACGGTTGAGATCAACGTGGCCGAGCTGAACGCCAAAAGTTCTCGTATCGCCGAGCTCGAAGCCGAGAATCTACGCCTGAAGGATCAGTGCAATAAGGCGGCTGCTGATGCTGACGCGAAGTACGGTCGTGGTTTTGATGAGGCCGCGGCCCAGTGCCGTGACCAGGTGGGTCGGCTCAAAGAGAAGCTCTTTCAGAAGGGATAGGTCTACGCTAAGGTCTCCTTGGGGGCCGAGAATAATGCTTCAAGCGTGGGGGATATCCCTCTTATGAAGAACTCCAAGGCTGGAGCTTGGCTTAAGTCTACTTCGTCGGCCCCTCATGCTGTTGTGACCGAGACTGCTGGTACCAGCGCTGTTGTTGTCGACCCTGCCGAGCCGACTACTTGAATTCTTTTTCAGCATTGCTTTTCTTTTGCTGTATTTTGCCCTTTTTTGGGACCGAGCTGACCTGTGGCTGGTTCATTTTCTCAATCAATGAATTTTGCAACTTTTGTTTCAAGTTTCTTATCTGCAAGGCTGCCTTTTCGTGTTGTGTGTTTCCTTCTTCCCCCAGCCGAGGAAAAGGTTTTAGTCAGGCAAGGCATTGACCTCGGCTCGGCTGTGCACTTTGTTTGCTTGCTGTTTGTAGGTAGTTTCGGCACTTTGCCGTAGTAATCCTTGTATATTTTTCAGATAAATGCTAACTTTCTAAGAGGTTCTTTGGTATAGCGCCGAAGAGCTACATGCACTTTTTGTAGTTGAACGACAACTGAAAGCTACTTCGGCGGTTTTAGCGCCGAAGTGCTGCATGTGCGTTTTGTAGATGAACGGAAACTGAAAACTTCTTCGGCGGTTTAGCGCCGAAGAGCTGTATGCGCGTTTTGTAGATGAACGGCAACTGAAAGCTGCTTCGGAGGTTTAGCACCGAAGTGCTGCATGCGCGTTTTGTAGATGAACGGCAACTGAAAGCTGCTTCGGCGGTTTTAGCGCCGAAGTGCTGCATGCGCGTTTTGTAGATGAACGGCAACTGAAAGCTTCTTTGGCGGTTTAGCGCCGAAGAGCTGCATGCGCATTTTGTAGATGAACGGCAACTGAAAGCTGCTTCGGCGGTTTAGCGCCGAAGTGTTGCATGCGCATTTTGTAAATGAACAACAACTGAAAGTTGCTTTGGCGGTATAGCGCCA
>NMUG010005236.1:0-13265 GCA_002855965.1 Monotropa hypopitys | reverse complement strand
GGAAAAAAGAGTTTTGTAGATTCTGGATGGTGCCCTCGTCGATTTTGCCCCCGTTGTCGATTTGCCCATGTTGTGGATTTTTGGTTGCTGATTTCTTGTTTAAAATTTACTAATTTACGTAAATTTTAAATTGGCTAGAAGTATTCTTGCTATGTCGTTCCAGCTTGTAGTGAGACTTGGTACGGAGACTAGTTAATATAAAGCTTTTTTGACTCATATATACACACTATAGTTTGTTAAATTTTTGATCAGCCCTAGATAGAATTATCTTATTCTGGCTCCGCCATTGCAGCTAAATCATTAGTACATCATCAAGATATTTCGCACTAAACTGAAAGTTGATTTTTTACAATTTTTTGTTCGTTTGTATACGAGTAGTTCACGTCATACACAAGTTCAATGGCGACAGAATCAAACACCCCATGCATTTCGACAATTAAACAACAACGCACAAAGACATTCAAAGAACCGACAGATAAAACGATAAAAATATTAAATAACTGACGAATTTTGTCACATATCAATTTGCCAGAACCAGATCAACTAAACCAGCCCCAGCTCAAGACGTATTGTACCACTAAAGAACAAGATAGTCTCAAAATAATCAGATCGCAACAAAAACAAGATCAGATTATCAAAATTTCGCAATAGTCTCACAATAATCAGATCGCAACAAAAACAAGATCAGATTATTAAAATTTCGAAAATAACACATTCAGCGCCAATTCACGGCACAAAACTGCAGGAAACCCCTCTCCCGACGTACAAGGGAAGGAAAGTAAGACGAGTAAGAACCGGTATACAATCTATTATGAAGTGACAGACTTACCATCGAAACGTTCTTCGAAAATCACTTCGGCTGATGCGATCGCAAGGAGAGAGAGGAGGATGAGAAAGGAAAGACTAGAATTTGGCCGTCTCTCCGATGCCATAGCTGCACAAAGCCGTGAGAGAGTGATGGTGGTGAGACTTAGGGGAAGAGCGAGATTTAAATAGGCGATCTGTAAATTCTCGTTTACGACGGGAATAATATAGAGATTTATTAGGGTTCAACGTCCGAGCTGGAGTTTTTGGTGGATGGCGTGGACGAATAATGAGATTACACGTCGGATAAAATTGTCACGAGTGTGACGTGTCGAATAGCGATTGGAGGGTGCACGGCAAGACTGCAGCATGACGATGGCAGACTCGGTTCGGATTTTCAATCAACTAACAAATTGCAAAGGGCCTTTTCAAACACTTTTTTGTGTGAATTTTTTGAAGTGATAATAATCTTTCTTCTTTTCTGGCATATAATAAAATAATAATTTATTCAGCAAATATTTTTGATGGACAAAATGGCACTCGGCTCCTTTTCATCCTAATCCATTCTCCTTACTAGGAACAAACTCGAGCTCGGCTCAACAAAAAATAAGAAGGTTCGAGTTTAGTCGAGCTTGATTCGAGCCAAATAATTCAAGTTCGAGCTCGGCTCGTTAAAAAAATCAAAACTCGAACTCGGCTCGAATGAACTCGATACTACATAAATGAGTCAAGTTCGACTCGAGTTCGGGCTCGTTTAAAAGGTTCGAACTCAATATGGGTGCTTGAAAACTCACCTATAGACTAAAAAAATTATAAGTTTTTTCAAAACTTCCGATGTATGTTTGCAACACGAGCTCGTGAGATCTTAACGAGTCAGACTTGGCTCGTTATATACAAACGAGCTCGGCTCGCGATCCTAACCGAGCCGAGCTTTATCTAGCTCAAACTCAGCTCGTTTATTAAACGAGCTGAATAGTTAAACTTGAGCTCATTTATTTATAAATCGAGCCGAGCCCTTACCGAGCTAAGTCGAGCTCGCGAATAGCTTGGTTCATTTACAACCCTACTCCCTACTCAGTCTAAGTCCAAAGATTGAGTGCGAAAGAGTAGAGAGAAACAGAAATCATTTTGTCTTTCTATGATCAGATATCAGATAGAGAAAGAAGGGATTATGAACGGGAAGTCAGAAATCATGTTCATATATCAAGAAATCGTTTCATTAATTAAAGAGAGATGGTAAGAGAAAATGAACAAGCACTGGACCAAGAAGGAGAGTCATAGGGATTCAGAAATCCTGTTCGGGAAAGAAGGCATCTTGATGAAGAAATACGCCTCCCGAGCTGATGTGTGGGGGTAGGATTCTCTGTCCCCCAATATGAATGAGATAAGGGGACTGGTTTAATCGTCGCCTCAAAGGAAGAAGAACAATGCAGAAAAGCACAAGGAGGGCACTGTGGCAAATGTCATCAACGCCTTTGTATGTTGAATTTGAAAGAATACCTTTGCCTAGAAATTTCGTTCAGCCAAAATTCCAAACGTACAATGGGATAACAGATCCCATGGCACATCTAAAGGCATATCTACAGTCAATGATTATGCACGCTGGAGACGAAGACTTATACTATAAGATGTTTGCATCTAGATTGCGCGAAATTGCACTAAACCGGTACCATGCTCTTGTCCCGCACTCAATTATGGGTTAGGAAGATCTTTCCGAACAGTTCATTTCTCGATTTCTCACATACTGCAAGCCCCCAAAAGAGTTTGATTCATTGATGCCCTTGAGGAAAAGATTAGATGAGTCAATCAGAGAATATACAGGATGGTACATGGAAGTCTACAACAAGATTGAAGATTTTAGTAAGAAATATGATATTGCAACATTCAAATTGGGCCTCTCTATTTGGGATAAGCTACAGGAATCTCTTACAATGAACCCAGTAGAGATAATGATTGAATTGATGGATCAGGTGGAGCAACATACAAAGGTGGATGATGAGATTGCTCGAGAGATAGATCAATCCAGTCAGAGGAAGCACGCACCATCTCTATAGAAGGAAGAAGTGATGTACGCAGCATGGAAAGGACTCCAAGTATACAAGGCTATCCGGACTACCTTCAATGTTCCAATCTTCCAGATGATCTGGCCAATGAAGGATGAGCCTTTCTAGAGATGTCTAAAGAAACAAAGAGGAAACCAAGCAGAGTTATAAGCAACATGCCTTCGCTGCAGTTTCCATCGGGAATTCGGTCATATGACTGAAGATTGAGACTGTCACACTCCAGAAAAATTAAGTTATTTTTCCATTCGTTTCAAAAAAATAATAATTATTAATTAAATCTTTTTTTTCAGGATTTAATTTTATTATCATTCAGTTCCTCGTGGCTCATATTTTATTCTACCTATCTTGTCTGAGTGAGGGGAGTCTTGGTTTGTGAGGTTTTGTATTTTGAGTGCGTGCAAGCTATTATGGTAAAGTTCAGGTCGCATCTCAGTTGTCGAGGGTTGTTCGAAATTGTGGTGAGGCATTTGAGTTTAGTTTTAATTATTTTGTTTAAGTCTATTTTTAAAATCAAATAAAATAATATTAAAAAAAAAGAAGAGTTTCAGAACCCTTCCCCCCAAATCCCCTCTTCCTCCCCGACATGCCCCCTGTGTGAACCCTACCCCCTCCATTCCCAGCCGTCGCAGCACTCTCCCTCTCTTCTTCCCCCCACCGGTCCTCTCCCTCTCCGGCGACTGTCCCTCCTCCCTCTCTCTCGAGCGCCCCACCTCTCTCTTTTCCCCCTTCTTTGCGCGCACCTATGCGTGGCGGCAATGGTGGGGGTGGTGCGTGTTGTGTGGGCTGATGTGGTGGTGTTGGCGTGTGGTGGAGATGGTGGTGATCGGGTCACCTAGAGCGGGAAGTGTAGTGATGTGTGGCGGCAAGAGCACCGGATAGGATGTGGTTCGTGGCTGTTCAGTGGCAACAATGGTGGTCGGTTTAGCAGCGGTAATGGGTGTTACGAGGCGACGAAGACTTCGCGGTTGCAGTGAATGCCAGCGATGGATGGGCGAGCAGTGTCGTGCGACGATTTAAGCTTCGCATCAGTGGATGCCGGCCCAAGCGAGCGGCGATATTCAGCGATGCGCGACGGTCAAGGCTTCGACCACCGCTAGTTGTCGCATCGGCATGTAGAGTTCTATATCCCTCTCGTTTGTAATATCGGTATTCTTACTTCTCCCTGTCGATTGTAAAATAAATTTTCGGTTTTGGAGTATTCGTACAGTTTGACATCGTAGGTTGTCATTCGCTTAAATTGGTCAGGTTTGGGTATCGTCTAGAGTCTTTACGAAATCCCTAGGTTGTTGGTCGTTCGATTTCTAATTCGATTGTGAAAAGCCCCAATTCTTATTAAAAAGTGTGTCGTCGTTGTTTTATGAAATCAAATTGGGGAGATTGACTTGTTTGGACACTCTCGGGTGGTTTGTGGGATTAAAACATAGTCTTGACATGTTTTTGTAATGAATCGAACGAAAGAATAGTTTTGCAAACGAATGAAATGTTTTGGGAAGAAAAAGGAATGTTTTGGAAATAAAGTGGGAAAATCACATGATTGGGTCAATATGACGAATTAGGAGGCGTTGCCCGTGCGGGAATAATGAATGGAAACATGAACTTGAACTAAAGACCCTAAATAAATATGATAACATGAGTTGGCTTGATATACGGGTAGCTGGGTTACCTTGAGTGGCTACTGTGAGCACTCGCGACATTGCACAATGGGGGTTGTCTGGCACCTCCTGATGTGTTGAGGAATACGAGGATTTTATCGGTTAGTCTATTGACGAGCGACTAGTGTAGAACAAGCCAAAACTAAAATAATGATTGATATTGCCCTTATCTCTATAAGGGACGGGAAATGAATAGAAACACTGAATAATGCGGGTTAATTGGTATACTAGAAACCAATTGTTTTGAAAGAAAGAAAATGGGTCGTTTTTGGAAATTGTGGGGTCACATTCAGTGTTTATAACTCTCTCGTGAGTCTTGTCTTACTTTTATCCTACTTTGAGTCGAATGTGGAATGAAAGAATAAAGTAATAGTTTTATACTATAATGAGATCCATTGCATATGTTATATTACATTCCTTGCATTGTCACACACTTGCACCCCAATATTATAGACGTTAGGAGATAGATTATCTCTACCAGGCGGTGGTGACTGACCCTCTACTTTTGCAGGACTTGCTCCTTGACTTGGAGTTGCTGTGAGATCCTTCATAGGACTTGGATCTTGACCGGGATGTAGTTAGGTGGTTTACCTTTTCTGTGTTTAGTATTGTACTTCTTTTCTTTCTGTTGACCATCTTGTACATAATTAATCTATAAAATCTTATTTTGGCCTCTTCTTTTAGTTGGGGTACTATTGTACAGGGTTGTGTTATAAAACCCTTTTTGCCTCTTTTATTTGTATCAGAGTAGCACATACATGTATTGTAATAAGTAGTGTGATGAGTAGTGTGTGGTAGATAGCACTTTATTTACCTGTTTGGATACTCGTTGCCTACTTCTAATACTTCCCATTGCTTAATTCAAAAAATATGTTTCAAAATTTGGGAGTGTTACAGTTGGTATCAGAGTGCTCGTCTCGATTTACCTAGGACTTTAGGTGAGACTTTTTGTCTCAATGGGTGCATCGTTTCTTTTGTGTAGCTCTGAGGGACTGCATTTAGGGTGCATGGCATGTGTATTTAGGCATTGAATGTGTGTGCATTGCATGGATCTCATAAAACAACAAGTTTTTATAACTCGAAATGAATAAAATAGTTTGGAAATTCATGGTGTCTACTCCTTCGAGTTGGTCTTGTTGTTGTTCTTTTGGAGTTTTGAGCAGATTCCTGTCTATCCTATGGTGACTTTCGAGCCTGTTTTGGCAACTATTAGGGGATCTTGTTGACATTGGACTTGTTTATTCTAGTTGTCCCCTCTTGGTCGTAGTGGTGGTTCTTACACTGGCTTGGTGAACTGTATTGAGTTCCTTGTTCCTAGAGTGTAAATGAGTTCTTTCGATAACTCTGGTGGTGATCTGGCTCCTTATTCCTCGAATTCGGTCATTGGTGGTTGCAGTTGCGGCTTGTCGAGCCTATTCCTTCGTAGAAAGCGGAGTTGTGTTGTCGTCGTCGTGGCTTTTGAGTCTACTTCTTGGTGGCAAATGACGGATCTTGCGACAGTCAGTGGATTTCATTCTCATTTGCCTTCCTAGTGTGGTTGATGATTCTGCATGTGATCGGATAAATGTTTCTTGAGCCCTCTCTTTTGGTCGTCGATGAACTCCTTGGGCGATATTCCTTGCAGAAGACTATCATTCTCCTTGACATTGATGGGTTGATTGTCGTCCTTGCGACTAGGAAGTTGTGGTATTCTTGCGATCGAGTCTTGAATTCTATTTTGCTTCGTGCCATTGGTCGTTGGAGCTTGTTGTTTGTCTACCTTTAGGATTGATTGGGTCACCCTAGTGTGTATAATTCCTTGTGTGAGTGGTAGAACCTTAGAATGACCTCGTTTGTGGGACGGTGATTGGTGGTTGTTCCTTGAAGTGTTAGCACTTGGGTATAGTGTAGTTGTGACCTTGTTGGGAAATGAGAAAACCTCGGTGTGATGAGGCCTTGTCATGGCAGAGATCGTATATAGTTCACTTGGGATGCGAAGTGCCCTTGAGTTAGTAGGTTCTCCTTGCGAATTTGTGCTAAGTGGTTAGTGATGATAGTACTTCGCACTTATTTGATGCGAGAGTTGATCTTGATTTATGGTTTGAGGTCCCATAGGGATTTGCGTTGAGGATCCTTAGGTCCAAGAGATCCTCCAGAACCTTGTTGGTTAAATAAGATGTGTTCCTGATCAACACCAACCGGCCACTATTCTCCGGACAGAAGGCCTTCGGTCACTTGTGTGAGACCCCGTCCCAAATAAATAGAATTTCCATAATTAATTAAATCATTAGAAATGTTTCTATTTAGCATTTAAATCTTTTGGGTTTAGTATTGAAGTGTTGAACCCTTAGAAAAACTAAGGAAAATGAGCTAAAAGGGCCCAATGGAGTAAGCCCAGCCGCCCGGTATAGACCGGACCAGCCTTGTCTAGACCAGTACAGCCCAACCCGTCGTTCAGACCGACCGCCATGCTCCGGACCCGTGCTAGCTGCGCAGCAGTAGCCGTGCCGAGCTGCAGAGTCGAGTCCCATCCAGACTGACCTACCGCCTGACACGGATGGGACAGCACAATCACAGGTTCAGACTGTCCTACGATTGCTCAGGCCTGACTTTGATGGGACAAGTCCCTGACCCGTTCGGCAGAATTAAGGAAACATCCAATCAAGTATTAAATGTCCCAACTACCACCCCAACCCCTCCGAGCCCCTATATAAGCAAACCTTGAAGTGCATTCATTTCCACCAAACTCTTCTCCACATCCGAAACTCTAGAGAGAGAGAGAGAGAACCTTTGTTACTATTGTCCTGTTGCTCGGCAGACCCAACACTTGGAATATTTTGAGTGCAGCAACCCTCCGGATCATCTATTCTACCAGGAGCTCCACCAGCCTTAGCTCAGCCAAACTGTTCGGTAGACCAAACGAATCCCATTGTCCGGACCAGAACTCCCGTAGTGTTCAGCTCAGCAGAAGTTTGTTGGAACAGCTCCTGTGATCTCAGGTAAGCCCCTTAGTCCTCCGGCCATGTTTTATCATGATTTGTACTTCCCCTTGTTCGACAAGTCCATTTAAGGACCTGGCCGTACTAACCCCTGCCCGACAGCCTTCCTATTGGCTTAACCGAAACAACCCAGACTCCTGTGCCTTAGCTCGGCAGCTCGGCACTGGACCAACCGGTCCAAGCAGAACTTACTTAACCCTCTGGCTGAACTTATTTTAGTTCGGCAAAGCATATCGGACCATCTTATGAACACTGCTGACTTTCCCACATCAATAGCCGATCTCCCACTTGCCGGAGCACTTATGCTAGGCAAAGGGACAGTCCGCTTCTGAACTTCTTTAACTATTTGAGCTCGTCTAAGTATCCAGCAGCTCGGGCATTTCGCCCTAGAGTCTTATAAATACCTTATTGTCCTTTTCGACCAGTAGTCATGCCCAAAGCACCATTTCACGCACATCGAAGTCCACCAGTACCCCCCTTTTTTGTTGGCAGCTCAGCAGAGCTAGTTGCTTGGTAGTCTGCTCGGCAGAACCCCAGCTCGGCAGAGCTCAGCTCAGCAGAGCTAGTTGCTCGGTAGAGCGTCTTCTCGGCAGAACCCCTGCTCGGCAGAGCTCAGCTCGGCAAGGCTTTTGCTTGGGAGAGTTTTCTATTTGGCAGGACCCTTCGGTCCAGAAGACTCTAGAACTAGTCATTTAATTAAAATGTGTTCCTGACCTTACCAACCGGCCACTGTCCTCCGGACAGAAGGCCCTCGGTCACTTGTACTACCCGGGACTCGACCAGTAGGCCAGAGCAGCCTGGTCATCTTAGACCAGTAGCTCAGCCCGGACTAGCTTAGTTAGCTCGGCAGTAGACCTTAAGTATTCGGCAGAAGCTTAGTTGTGTCCTTATGTTTTGTGACAGATTGAAGTATTAATTCAAAGGAAACTAACCCAAGAAAAAGGTGAATCTGTACATGCCTTCTTTACTCATACTTTTACTCACTCGTTCACTCGTTTTATAAATTACTGTTATGGCTATTAAGCTGGAAAATCTATTATGTTATCACTCTTGCAAATGTAAGGAGAAGAGCTTGTGAAAAACCTTTTATACATGGACAAACATGATATGGAAAATATTTTATGTGATTCTCGGCACGGATATGTCATGGCCATGGAATACGGTCATAAATGGATAAGAGCCCGAATGCTGGAGGCAGGGTCAGATACCATGCATGAAGGGACAAGTTATAAGGTTGGGACCAAACCAGATGGTTATTGGATGATATCATACCACTTTGCAAATTGTGGGGTAGCTCCCCTTGTTCTGGTACCGTGGAGGCTGTAATTGGCTTGATAGACTGGTTGACAGTCATACATTTTGTGTGGAATACCCAAAGCAATCAATATGCACTTGTTGCAGGTTCATGTATGGAAGATGCTGAAAATCTGATATGACCAAAATGGGTCAATGATACTACTCTTGAGACTATTGAGCCACTCATACTATATTTTTCTGAAATGATTTACTTGCAGGAAATGATCTTGGTTGTCCATGAAACTTATAGTTTGGGCATGTACTGAATTCACTCTAGCTTTATAGCTTATGCATTTTTTTAAAACTCTTTTCAAGATTTGAGGAGCAGGAGTAGGAGCTCTTGGAGTTGTTTTTATATATCTTAGTTTTTGGCTATCTCATGTATCAGCCCATGTGGCTTGCTTTGTATCTTCAAAATCAATTAATGAACTATTGTGGGTATTAGTGCACTCTCTGGGTTATTTCATGCTTTTTCGCTATTTACTTATCTAAAATGGTTCGATGAATCCCTAAACTCATTAAATAGGGTCTTTAGCGAGCTTGCTCGTTGACTGGTCATGACTCATGTGAGATTGGGTCGTGACAACAGTGGTATCAGAGCACGAGTTTTTAGACTTCGAACAAACCCAGAGTTAGGACCAAGGCACTCACTAGTACGTTAGAATTATCCGCTAACCCTTGGAGATGGACTTATTTTTGTTACGTATATATATTTTAGCTATGTCTAGCAGTGGCAGTGACTACGCTACCAGTGATTTCTCGAGCAGTGATTTTGAAAGTGATCACGAGGTAGCACCACCTCCAGCAGTACCGGAGGAAGTACAGGAAATCTACATAGTGAGCGAGGAAGTTGAAGAACAGGCCCACGCTGATTCGGTAACAATCACTTCTGATCTCGTAGCCCAAGTACCAGTGCGCTTCAAAGATAACTCAGAAGAAGAAGTCCGAGGAATGATTAACTATCACCTGCAGCTATTAGCACGAGCTTGTACAGTAGCACGAGCATCCATCCAAGATTGAGAGTTCGAGTACCTCATGGAGGGAGCCAGGAACCGAGTCTTGCATGACAATAACGATGAAGCACCACCCGAAGAAGAAGTAACTGAAGAAGAGGAAGAGTCCATGGAGTGGCACAATCAAGGTTGGGACCTCGATGTGGAGAATGTTCCCGAAGAAGACCCCGAGGAGGATCCAAGCGAGAATGAAGAAGACGAAAAAGACATTGATATCGATCGAGAGGAGTGGATTTACCCACCCTACGAGTGGCCTAACTACTTGGATGACGAGTATCATTATTAGTCTCTTATTATCATCTAGTATGCTTAGTATTCCTGTTTCATAATGAATCTTTACCTCTATGAGGAATTAATTGAACCCTTTTTTGCATCTCTAACTAAGGAATCTTTTCGAAAGCAGAATGGTTAACACTCGCAACGGTCAAGGAAATAATCCAAGGAATGATGAAGTACCTGAGCTATGTGACATGGTCAAAATATTGGCTGAAACTGTTTAGACCCAACAAGAGATGCTCAATCAATACCTCAACCATCCAGGACCTGTAAACGAGACACCCAACCTCGAAGAGGAAGCGCTAGTCGACCCAATCGAACAAGCAGCTAATTTCGTGGCAGTAAAGGAATTTCTAAAGTTGAAACCCCCTACCTTCCAGGGAGGAATAGACCCGGTAAGAGCGAATGAATGGATCGCAGCTTTGGAAAAGAATTTCCGATTGCTAAGATGTTCTGATCAACAGAAGGTAGAAATCGGTTCGTATCTGTTAGAAGGTGAAGCAACCCGTTGGTGGAATCTGAAGAATGTCGTGGAACTAGAGATGAGCTTGGAAAGTTTTTTGGAGATTTTTCGAGAGAAATTTATGCCGAGGGCAATGCAGACTGCAAAGAGGATGGAGTTCGAGCACCTCAAGCAGCGAGGGTTGATGACGGTAGCCGCCTATGAAACTGAGTTTACCAATCTTGCTGCCTATGCTCCATACCTAGTGGCATCAGAAGAAATGAAGGCAAGATGCTTCGAGGATGGATTGAAGCTAGAGATTCGAAAGGTGGTTCGATCCCTTCAACTATCCACATATGCTGACGTTCTAGACCGAGCTTTGTTAGTTGAGCAAGACATGGAAGAAACAAGGCGATATCAAGAGCGGAAGAGGCAGAATCAAGGACCCAGAAGAGTTGGTCCACAAAAGAAGGCGAACTTTGGAGGGAGGAGAGATGATCAAAGGAGAATGGGAAACCAAGGCGGGGGAAATAGAGTACCCTTAACATGTTTCGGCTGTGGTCAGGAGGGCCATTTCAAGAAAGATTGTCCAAGGCCAGTGACGAAAGCCAATGTGATACCCGTAGGTGCACCAAGGATCAACCATCAAGACAACCGGAACCAACGTCAGGGAAGAGCTTTCGCTTTAGTCCCCAGAGATCCCAGCAATGATGAAGCCATAATGGCAGGTAGAATTCTTGTCTGTAGAATTCCTACCTATGCTTTATTTGATTCAGGATCTACTCACTCGTTCATTTTAAAATCCCACTCTCAGAAAATTAGTAGAAATCTCGAACCATTAGGATTTGATTTGCTCGTATCCCAACCCATGAGCAAGGGAGTTGTATGCTCATCTGTTCTTAGGAATTGAGACATTTCGATGAATGAAGCTAGTACCTCAATCAATTTTATCCCTCTAGCTATGTCCCACTTCGATGCAATTGTTGGAATGGATTGGCTGTCCCAATTCAAGGCCAAGATCGATTGCGCAGAGAAGTGTATAGTATTCGTAGGACTCGGAGAGGAGGAAGCCAAGCTTGAAGGAGAAAGAGTCACTTCACACCCATGTTTTGTGTCTATGGCACATGCTCGTCGACTTTTACAGAAAGGATGTCAAGGTTACCTTTGCAGCATTTCGTCTACAATGCCAAATGCCCATTTAGTATCTGATATCTCCGTAGTTTGTGATTTCTCTGATGTTTTTCCCAAAGACTTACTAGGAATACCCGTTGATCGAGAAATAGAGTTTAGTATCGAGACTATTCCAAGAAGCCAACCAATATCCAAAGCACCCTATCGAATGGCACCCATAGAACTGAAAGAATTGAAGGCGCAACTTCAAGAACTAGTAAATAAAGATTTCATCCTACCTAGCTCATCATTGTGGGGAGCACCAGTTTTGCTAGTCAAGAAGAAAGACGGAACGATGCGGCTCTGCATCGACTATAGTGAGCTTAACAAAGTCACCATCAAGAACAAATACCCATTGCCAAGAATCAACGACCTATTTGACCAACTGCAAGGAGACAAAGTATTCTCAAAGATCGATCTTCGTTCAGGATATCATCAGCTCAAGGTTAAGGCAGAAGACGTGGAGAAGACAGCTTTTCGTACCAGGTATGGTCATTTCGAATTCTTAGTTATGCCATTTGGTGTCACTAATGCACCTGCAACATTTATGGACCTAATGAACTGGATCTTCACCAACTATCTCGACGACTTCGTAATCGTATTCATCGACGATATTCTCATCTACTCCAAGAACGAAAAGCAACATGCGGAGCACCTGTCAATCATTTTGTTGACCCTAAAGGAGAGGAAGCTTTATGCCAAGTTTAGCAAATGTGAGTTCTGGCTCACAGAAATTTAGTTTCTCAGGCATATCATCGACGAACGTGGAATCTCAGTGGACCCTCAGAAGATTGGAGAAATCCAAGAATGGCCCAAGCCAACCTCAGTAACCGAAGTTCGTAGTTTTCTTAGACTCGCCGGCTACTATAGAAGATTTATCAAGGACTTTTCAAGGATCGCAACCCCGATGATGGAGCTGACGAAGAAAGGAGAGCTATTTGTTTGGTCAGAAACTACAGAAGGAAGTTTCTAGGAACTGAAGAAGTGACTCACGACAGCACCTGTTCTCGTACTGCCACAGGAAGGAAAAGACTTCGAAGTCTACAGCGACGCTTTACTCAGAGGACTCGAATGTGTTCTGATGCAGCAAGGTCAAGTTATTTCTTACGCTTCCCGACAGCTAAAGCCTCACGAGAAGAACTACCCAACTCACGACTTGGAACTAGCCGCAATAGTTTTCGCTTTAAAAATTTGGCAACACTATCTTTATGGAGTCACCTGCAACTTATTCACCAACCACCAAAGTTTAAAGTATCTTTACACCCAAAAAGAGCTGAACCTCAGATAACAGAGGTGGCTGGAACTCATAAAGGACTACGATCTCAACATTCAATACCACCCTGGAAAAGTCAACACTGTCGCAGATGCCTTAAGCAGGAAAGGGAAGAAGGAGCTCGATTGTCTACAGCATGGACACCTCAACACCATCATTGCAGAACCAACTATCTTAGAAGAGATCAAGACAGGATAAGGGAACGACCCAAAACTCATAAAGATCAGCGAAGGAATCACCCCAAAAAGCGAATTCACCCTCATCGATGGAATTCTACGGTTTAGGAATCATTTGTGCA
>NMUG010005235.1:0-13266 GCA_002855965.1 Monotropa hypopitys | reverse complement strand
TCGCGCTCGAGCCATCAAGAGTCGCTCAACTACAGAGAGTTTCCCGTTGATTTGTGAAGCAGTCCGCTCGAGCGGAACGTTTGACTAGTAAGTTTGAGTCGAAACTTCAAATATCCACCTCGGCGAAAAATTGAGTCCCAAACCAAAAAACTAGAATCAGCCTCACCGTACTTTGGCTGCCAGTCGGGCATCCGAAGATACATGCACTCATGAGTGCTCAACTTTCTGCATATGGATCAATTCCAGGCAATGCTGAAACTTGACCCCATTCACAACCTTTGCCATCATATCAGTTGGGTTGTCTGCAGTATCAACCTTTGTCAACAGAATATCCCTTCATCAACAACATCCCGGATGAAATGAAAGCGAACATCAATATATTTGGTCCGAGCATGATGCACCTGATTTTTTGCAAGATGAATTGCACTCTGACTGTCACAATGAACGATGACTTAATCCTGTGGAATTCCCAAATCAGCCATCAAACCATGTAACCAGATTGCCTCCTTTATGGCCTCAGTAGCAGCCATATATTCAGCCTCAAAAGTGGAAAATGCAACCGTCGACTGTAAAACTACATCGCCAACTGACAGGTCCACCAGACATACAAAACAAATATTGTAATGACTCGCCCCCACTCTGCACAATATTGTGCTTTTTGGCCAACAAGTCCAAGTGGAATTCCCAGGGGATTACCCATCCTTGGACTAATCCAGAATGAGCACGCTTAACTGGGATGTTCCAATGGGCTTTGACGACCACACGACTTTAAAAGGCATTGTGCAAGGTATGTTCATAATATATTATTTATAGCAAACACAACTTACATTCACCAAGCGATGTGGGACTTGTCCACTGACCCGAATATCCCCTCTAGGACTCTAGTTGACACCTTAGACTGGGGTGTCACAATTTCGCCTACTTAGACCACACGTCCTCGTATAGGGTCAAGATTCTCCTCTAATCCCATATTTCCGGTTGGTGCAGCCTCTGATACTATATGTAATGACCCGCCCCTACCCAGCACAATATTCAGGTTGGTGGAGACTGTGATACCGAATGATAGTTTCCTCTTGACGTTCGATGTCTTTTTGGCCTCATCGTGATCCAACATTTTTTGTCTTGATTTCATCTTATCATAAAAGTAAATCTTTTCACCCAAATTTTAGATACAAAAGGATTTCCACCAGATGGATTATTTTACGGTGAGTTAAACTAAATTGTTTCAAACAGGCGGAGGCCAAGAATGGCAAGCGATTCCTCTTTCCTCCATTGCAGGGGCGATCCGAGCATCGAGGAGTTCCTTGCTATTGCAGAAATACCCACTTTGCCAAGCATAATAAGTTATCGGCTTATAGCTAGCAAGCAAATGGTTGGGATATTTCTGTCCATCTGGGCTAGGGAAGAACTAGTGCAGCACATTGGGCATCTCAGAATTTCTTCCATGGGAAGAGGAATCATGGGATATCTTGGAAATAAGGTTGGTTGACTGTTTCTAGCTGCATCCTCTATATTATTTTTCAGCCTGTTTGGAGTTATAGCCACATGAGGATTTAAGCCTCAAATAGTGCCATGTTGGAGTATATTGTATCTAGTTAGTACTTATACACTGTGAGATAATTCACAAATGGGCTGTTAATCTTTGCAGGGATGCATATCTATAAGCTTGTCGTTGCACCAAACAAGCTTTTGCTTTGTGTGCAGTCACTTGGCTTCTGGGGAGAAGGAGGGAGATGAGATGAAGAGGAACGCTGATGTGGCTGAAATCCTAAAGAGCATCCAATTCCCGAAAATTTGCAAGAACCCAATTCGAAATTCCCCAGAAAGAATTATGGATCATGAGTAAGTTTCCTACTAGTTGTTGGCAATTTGGTCTTGACAAGGAACAAATTCTTTTTAATTTGTTTTTGCTTGTGTATTCTACTGTTTGTTTTCGATCTGCAGTCGAATAATTTGGCTGGGAGACTTGAATTATCGGGTGTCCTTGAGCTATGAAGAAACAAGGCTTTTGTTGGAGGATAATGACTGGGACTCCCTCCTGGAGAGAGATCAGGTTTGTTGCTTCTGTTATAAAATCAGTGAAAGTGTAATCAATAGTAAGAAATTCATGATCCCGTCACTTGATTCTTGATACTCCAATTGTCGTTACATAGTGATCAGTACTTTTGTCTAAAACCTTGAGGCAATATGCTGATTAAGTTGACAGTAGATGGTGAAACTGTTGAAATAAAAAGAATGTAGAGTTTTTGTATTGATATATGACCAATGTACAATGAGACCTAATTTATACATGAGAACATTCTCCTATGAAAATACAATCAATCAGATTAATTTATAAGGAAAGAATTTGGTCAACATAATCAAAAATAAAGATTCTAATCAAGGCTAATAATCTATCCTAATCAAGGCTAAAAATCTTTATTTTCAACACTCACCCTCAAGCTGAGACGAAGATATCAACGAACCTCAACTTAACAAGAGATGGCTGAAGTAATGAAGAACCAACGGAACTTCCTCATCTTCAGGTCCCACGACTTCCATTGCTACAAGTAATCCAACCACTCTTCGTGGTAAGTTAGCACATCCCACATAGATTCTAGATTTTGTGCTAATAATCACGTGACTGGTGAGTTTTGATCTTTCATGTCTCTTTTACTCAAATGATCAATCTGGTCATACTGCTGATGGGTTGTCTATTCCCATCCATAGTTAGGGTGATGCTCGTCTGTCTCCTAGTATCACTCTTTCCTCTATATATTATGTACCTAATTTTTTCTTTATCTTCTATTTTTTAATCGTCTTACCAAAATCTTTAAGTGTGTTGTTGTGTTCTTACCCACTTGTTATTTGCACGACCTGAATTCGAAGAAGATTTTTGGCAGGGGGTATGAATGTGATTGCCTCTATTGCTTTGGCAAACCTCTTTCTTCCAGAGTGTCCTCCAATTTGCAAGCCTCTATTTTTCCAGTATCGAATAATTCTATTTTACTAGATTCTAATAAATATGTTTTAATCTTAAAACTTTAGATTTGTGGCATGCCTGTCTAGGACATGCGAACTTTCAATATTTGTGTTGGTTATTTCCTCCTTTGAATAAAGCTTGCAAAGATCTTGATTTTAAATGTGTGATTTGTCAATTGTCTAAACATACACGAACCTCTTATATTCCTTGCACACACAAAGCACATAGTTCCTTTGATCTAATTCATGGAGGCCCTCACCTATCATTGCCTTGTATCAACACCGTTATTATGTCACGTTATTGATGACTACACTCGTTGCACACGGGGTTATCTTACGAATAAAAAATCTGAAGTATTTACTCCTTTAAAAATTGTCTACAAATGATTAAAACTCAATATCACACTATTGTGCGTAATATACGTTCTAATAATGGTCGTGAATATATCACTAATGTCTTTAGGGTTGCACTTAACAAAGATGGGATACTTTAACAACTTGCATATCTCTACACCCCCGAACAGAATGGTGTGGAAGAACACAAGAACCGCCACATCATTGCTGTAGTTTGATGTCTCTTGTGTGGAATGAACATCCCTAAATATTTTTGGCACATGGTTGTCCTCACTGTCATCTATCTTCTTAATCATACTCCCAGTTATGTTCTTCTTGAAAAGGCCCCACTTCACATTCTTAAGCCATCTAGCACTCTTTTTCCTCTTCTACCTCAAATTTTTGGGTGTACTTGCTTTGTTCAAAATAGGAGCCGTCACAGCACAAAACTTTATAGTAAGGCTATTCACTGTGTGTTTTAGGGGTACCCATCAATGTCAAAGGGGTATCGCTGTTATGAACTCGTCACTCGTTATATCTATCATTCTTTGGATGTTACTTGTTTAGAAACTGTTCCTTTTTCAGGTCCTCCTTCTCCTACAGGACATGCACCAGTGGCACCTAATGTAGTATATGATTCTATTCTGCCACATCCTATTTCTATCCTTTACTCCATCGATGATACCCACCTCCTATTATCACTAGTGATCCTTATGAGGTTTGTCATCACTAGTGATCCTTCTGAGGTTTACTCTCACTGTCACGATCCGTCCCGGAATACGACATAAAAGGTCATCCGGTTACGGAATCATGACTAAACACCACTTCAAAGGAACAATACATAACCTCAATAATATCTGAATCACGATAAGTTACGAATTCTTACAACGGAAGACTTAAAATAAAAGTTCCGAAAAGTAAATTCCCAACAATCCAAAAAGCTGACAGGAGGACCAAATGCAAGGTCTAACATAAGCATCCACAAGTACTGCTAAAATCCTCCCAATGACAACATTAAAAGTCTCTCAACTACTACTAACAACTGAAAATATAACCAAGAGAAGAAAGGACTACATCAAGGAGTGAAGTCACCCACACTCTACCAATTAGCACATCGACCTGGCTTGGAGTGAACCCCCTAAGCATCTAGATATGGATATAAATTGTCAAACATAGAAATACAGTAAAGAATATCCAGGAGTGTCAGATAACAAGAATCACTATATGCAAATTAACATATGGAACTAACATGTAAACAACGAGAGCTAAAAGGGGTTGTGTGCTAGTTGTGATTCCTGTCGTCGTTGTTAACTGCTTTATTAGACGGAAATCGTTATCTAGACATTAATAATTTATAAACACGAAAATACACACTCTACCTAGTAAAGTGGCAAGTCCGAGGGCGGTCCACAGGGAAATGATGGAGTTAAAGAACTTGCTTTGTAAAGAGGTTCTAATTTGCGATAAAGGCGGTAGGTCGCTAGCCTTTGGTTTTGTTTTCTTTTAAACCTAAGAAAACTAAAGCACAAGACAAAAAGAATAAAACTAAGTTAAACTAAGCGGAATGGCCACGGGGGTTCTAACACCTAACCTAGGTCATGCTAGACTTCTCCAATATCCCATGACAACACGAAGGAGGCATAACAGCCTAGGACCTCCGATGGAATGGTTGGATATCAAGCACACGTCACGGGTCGAGAGATGGCACATGGGCTAGAATTTGGTACTCTAGGCCAACTTACACATCGGGTGACATAACTCAAAGCATTGGTTGGATCCGAGGTCAGATCCACATGCTCCTAACTCCTATGATACCTCAAGACTACAATTCACTAAGGATTAAGTGGTTTCAAGGAAAATTCGTTCATTTAGACATTTTGTCGAACACCTAGCGGGACATCGCTCAAAGCATTGGATGTACCAAATTAATGGCGACAACCTATCAATAAGATTAACACCTCTATATTAAGACCTTAGGCATGAACTCAAACCCATCCTAACCACAACGTTCAAGCACAAGCCTTAGGCTGTGGAGAAATCAACACAGCCTAAGGCTTGAGGTGCTAATCACCTCATGGCCAAACCAAGGAGGTTAGCCCTCCATACAACCTACTACAAACACAAGAATCACAAAAAACACAAAGAAAACAACACATAAGAAATGGAATACGAAAATTACAAAACATAACACACAAAATAAACTATATAAAAGAAGAGAGGGAGAAGAGTCTTACAATTTTTAGGAAGAAGAAACTTGCCCAAACTCCATAGAAATGGAGGAAATGAAGAGAGAAGATGGAGGAATGTAGAGAAAGAAGCTCTCCCTCCTCCAAACACTAAAATCTATACAAAACTTAACAAAAACTAATACAAAAACTGTATAATTCAGATACATAATGGAGTATATATACCCCCATCCAAAATGACCAAAATACCCTTAACGAGGGTTGAATTCCTAAGCAAAAACATAGTAGTACCGGTACTAGTTGATAGCGTACCGGTACAAAACCTTCTTGTTCAGCTTATTATGTGTAGTGGATTTGGTAGTGGTTCTGGTAGTGGTTCGCGTACCGGTACGACGAAATGCGTACCAGTACGAAATGCTTCTAATCAGTTCCTCCACCTCTTGTCTTATGACAAATAAGTTGCGTACCGGTATGGGGTACCAACGTACCGGTACGGGACCCTTCTATCCTGTTTTTCTTCCATTTGGTGCTCTTACCTTGGTTCTTGACTTGGGCTTGACTTTGATGACTTCAATTGGTCTTCTTGGCTTCAAAATGGACTCCTTATGGCATGAGGAGTCTCGAGGGACTTCCGAACGCATCCGGGAATTACCAAATAACCTGAAAAACATGAAACATCTAGAAAACAAATTAAAACGAATATGAACAAACATTAATAAATAAACGATAAACTATAATAAGAAAGGAAGCTATATACGCACTAAAACTACAAAATCGTGTGTCTATCATACCCCCAACTTATCGTTTGCTAGTCCCAAGCAAACTCATACTACGACTCGATCCTAGAACAACTAACTATAGAAATTAAAGGGATAGGTCATTTAAACCCCCGGGCAGCCCCGGTAGGACGAGTAAGGTCTCGTGAGGGTTTTTAGCAATGATCACCCACAAAACATAGTAAACTACTTTTACATGGCATCCAAAACATGCGAGTAAACTCAAAACAAAGAAAGAATATGGATCCTCAAAAGACATACGGGCAAACGAAGTTCAAAATGCTAGAAAATGTTAGAACAAGTCATGGCACTAAAATTAAACGTGTATGTGCAACCAAGGCTTTTCATCGCAAGTGAGACACAACCCAAAAATCTATCCAGACCGAGTCTCGACTTCAATTCTCAATGTGTCATGCAATCAACAAATAAGACATTTGAAACAAGGGTGCATACTCAAAATCTCATATGTGCGAGCGGAAGATGTGTATAATGAAACCCAAAATACTTTGCACATTGTGACACGAAAAGAAAGCTCTATATAAGTGAATTATGATCCCATGACTAGGAATGCATAGCAAAGGAAACTTGTTTCTAAATCGACACGATACAAGTGATTGTTGACCTAAAGGATTAACTAGGTATTTTCCAGTTATAACGTAAGGTAAGGAAGTGTATCGGGCTAAGGGTTTAACCTTGAAATGCTTGAGAATAGGTGATATACATAAGTAGAGGGCAAATCAAAAGACGGGGCCCTCGTCATCTAAAATGCTTCTCATTTTCATTTACTTTTCAACTACGCCTTATTCATTTTTATTTTTCTCAACCTCCAATACATTCCAAGAAAAATGAAGAACAATTGTTTTTTCTCTTACAAATGATTAGGTGACCCCCCAACTTATTTGGGTTCTAATTTTGGAAATTTTCTATGATTTTTCTAGGAGAAAGGTACATCAACAATGAAATACAAACATAAACCTCCTTAAATCTCCAAATACATATCAAACATGATTTTAACAGTTCTCAAGACTTAATATCTGGAATTGTAAGGCTCATCAAGAAAAAAGGCTTATATGACGGCTCAAGTGGGATAGCAAGGGGTAATATGGAAGAAGGAACGAACCAACATAAATGATCAAACATTGTCTAAAATCCTTTCTTAATACCAACAACAACCGTGCATGCCAATCCAAAAGATATAACCGTGATAGTGAATTCCCAATGCTAAATGACAAAGATAATGAGATCAACAACGAGTAAGATTGTTTTCGTGACAACTAGAGTTAGCTTGACACCACTCCAAGGAAAGATAAGGCACTAGCTCACTTGGGCATAAGTCTCCACTAAACTAGCCTTCTAGACAATCAAGGTGCGACTCACAAGCGCCTCAAGCCTATAATATATGTGAAGTGCAAGGAAGTTAAAAACTAAGTGCCAAAACAAATTTTTGCAAAATGCTAGCAAAATGATCTTAGATGCCACCAACAAGTCTAATCCAGGCTCAACAAATTCCTACTCATGCAATAGAGTTAAAACTCACATAATCCCAAAATCCATGCAAAAATAATTCACTATCTACACTAACGAATCTATCACGTAGATGAAATGAGTTATACTTTCTTCCTGCCTCAAAAGAGAAAATAGAGATAGGCGACTATACTAGAACGTCGATTCAAAATTTTGAAAATTTTCAAGACTTTAAAATGGGACTAAAAAGCAAAAATAAACAAAAATATGGCATATGCATGCGAAACATGTGCCACTCCCCCCAACTTAAAGTGTGCAATGTCCTCAGTACACAAGACAATCAATAAAAAGGAAGAGAGAAATGTACCGCCGAGGTGGAATGTCAACCACCCTATACCTCGACCAAGAAGGAGGATTTTAGCATCGTTACCTCAAATCATTGTCAACCAAACTCACAAGGCTCAAAAGGAAAGAACCCTGCAAAAACCAAATGCCAACTACAACTACAAGATAAATGATTAGTCCAAATTTTTTTGCTAGTGGTAGCCAAGCATACAGTACCGATTTTATTTAAAGATAGTACGAGTTCTTACGCGACTCTCCACGAGTAGTATTTTTCTCCCCATTATTTTCACTTAAATAGTGTACTAAAGAAGGAAATCTCTTGGTATTTCGGGGTAGGTCGGTACTCAATAAGTTATACTCCTTATTTGTTGAAAAACATTCCAATCATCTTTTACTACCATCCTTACTTTACCGGGGTAATCCCAGATAATATACTACTAAGGATAGAATAACGGATGACTATAGCGGACCGTCAAAAGGCCGTTCGAGTACGGCGAACACTACGACTATCTCAAACTCCAAGGATTTATTGTCTCCTAGACATTATTTAGTATTTTTCATATTAAGGAAATAAAATAAAAGGAAAGCAAAAAAAAAAAACTATGTCTCTAGGAGGTGGTATCAACTGAGAAAACGATCCTCCAAATTGGAGGACCGTGTTGACATGATGGCCTTGGGGGCCATAGCATGATGTGAACCATCTCAGTCCTTTGCGAAAGAATTGAAGATGCACAAGCCAAATGAATAAGTACTTTGAATATAATGGGGCTTTGGGGCACTTCAAGAATATATCACCAACCACCCTACCACCACTGGTGGAATTGGCTTTCAAGGCGTATCATAAGGGTATAACATGAAGCATGATTCGAGAGGAGTCAGTCAATGCCAATAAAATCAATTTTTGCTAAGGCAAGCATAAGAGGTGGTGGTAGGTGAGACACACAAGAATAAATGGACACTTCGACAAACGACAAGAAAGGATCAACCCTAGAAGTAGACACCACAAGAGTATCAATAGAAATGGGTGCAACATGTGCACACTCACTAGGCTCTTGGGGAATACTATGCGTATCGGGCTCAATGGGCAAAGTGCAAACAACATCCTCATTTTTACCACTCCTGAAGTTTGCCTCTAACTCCTTATCACTCTCATCATAATAATACTTTGGAGTTATGGTATGAGTGTAAAGTGTGGGGAGTGTCCCCATTGTGTCTTGGACCATGAAGAGGGTATTGCCAATCCCCACTTCAGGGTTTTCTGAGAATTCAACCTCCTTGGAGGTAAGGCATCCCTCTGCCAAGGGGTCGGTGGGAATGGCCGTCTCACAAATTAGGACTTCAAAGTCCATTTGGCATGAAGAGTTAAAGGCCGCGATGTTGTTGCAACTTACAAGAAAGTGTTGCAAAGTGTCCTCTAAAGAATTCGGATGTGGTGGTTGGGAATCAAAAGTTTCTCCCGAGGACCAATGGTCATGAAATCCAAAGAGTGGATCTGCATAATAAGACTCGGGAGGAACCACCACAACATTGTTGGGAGCCTCATTAGTATTGCACCCCTGGAGAAATGCTGGCAAAGCATCCTCCAAGGTATTGGTAGATGGTGGGTATGAGTAAGGCTCCTATTGGGACCATTGTCCCGGGTATTGTTTGGTTGGCTCCGAATGATAAAATTATTGTGGAGCCATTGCATCGTGATGCGAGTATGAGGAGGGTGGTGGTTCTTGTGGATACTCGCATTCCCGATAAAAGTTAGTGTGGTCATGCCACTCTTGACTAGGAGGCTTCGGGAATGAAAGATAGGACTCCCCCCACGGGGTTTGATAGAATGTGGGGGGTAGAGGCTCTTGAATTGCCTCACATTCCCAATAAGAAGTTAGGTGGTCATGCCACCCTTGGTATGAAGGTTCAGGGAATGGAGGGTTCGAGGCCTCCCGAACATGTTGGTTCATAGCTTCCCAAGGGTTAGAATAATCATTCATGGGATAATCCCCGGAAGTCATGGATTTCATTTTTTGTTTTTGATTTTATAAAAACAAAAACAAGAATAAACAAAATAAAAGTGGATATATACGGCGGGGCAAAATAAAAACTCTAGACTAGCAAAAACTTAACTCAAACTACCAATTCCCTGGCAACAGCGCCAAAATGCTAGTCGCAATTCCCGTCGTCGTTGTTAAATGCTTTGTTAGGATGAAATCGCTATTTAGACATTAATAATTTATAAATACGAAAATACACACTCTACCTAGTAAAGTGGCAAGTCCGAGGTCGGTCCACAGGGAAATGATGGAGTTAAAGAGTTTGCTTTGTAAAGAGGTTCTAATTTGCGATAGAGGCGGTAGGTCGCTAGCCTTTGATTTTGTTTTTTTTAAACCTAAGGAAACTAAAGCACAAGACAAAAATAATAAAACTAAGTTAAACTATGCGGAATGGTCACGGGGGTTCTAACACCTAACCTAGGTCATGCTAGACTTCTCCAATATCTCATAACAACACGAAGGAGGGATCACAGCCTATGACCTCCCACAGATCGATTGGCTATCAAGCATACGTCATGGGTCGAGAGATGACATGGGGGCTAAAATTCGGTTCTCTGGGCTAACTTACACCTCGGGCGACATAGCTCAAAGCACGGAATGTACATGGCACAAACCGTCAAGGAGGTTAACGACCTTTGGTTGAACCCGAGGTGAGATCCACATGCTACTAACCCCTATGATACCTCAAGACTACAATTCACTAAGAATTAAGTTGTTTCAAGGGAAATTCGTTCATTTAGACATTTTGTCGAACACCTAGCAGGACATCGCTCAATGCATAGGATGTACCAAATTAATGGCGACAACCTATCAATAAGATTAACACATCTATATTAAGACCTTAGGCATGAACTCAAACCCATCCTAACCACAATGTTCAAGCGCAAACGTGGAGAAATCAACACAACCTAAGGCTTGGGGTGCTAGTCACCCCATGGCCAAACCAAGGAGGTTAGCCCTCCATACAACCTACTACAAGCACAAGAATTACAAAAACACAAAGAAAACAACACATAAGAAATAGAATACGAAAATTACAAAACATAACACACAAAATATACTATATAAAAGAAGAGAGGGAATACAGAATTGATGGGACCAGAAATCGTGCAGGTTTCCACGGAAAAGATCAAGACTATCCAAGATTGACTGAAAGCAGCCCAGGATCGCTAGAAAAGTTATGCCGACATTCATCGCAGGGAATTGAAATTTCAGGAAGGCGACCAGGTATTTCTCAAAGTATCACCAATGAAAGGCGTCGTCAGATTCGGAAAGAGAGGGAAACTAAATCCTCGATTCGTTGGCCCATTCGAAATTCTTGAAAGAATTGGTCCACTCGCCTATC
The DNA here is from genome assembly GCA_002855965.1 of Monotropa hypopitys. Lineage (NCBI taxonomy): Eukaryota > Viridiplantae > Streptophyta > Magnoliopsida > Ericales > Ericaceae > Monotropa > Monotropa hypopitys. Next base: position 1,817 of record NMUG010005235.1, on the reverse strand, counting down.
GATTAGCACTATCACCAGAGTTAGCCAACGTGCACGACGTTTTCCACGTCTCCATGCTTCGCAAGTATATAGCAGACCAGTCTCACGTCCTAGAGCGACCCGCGATCGAAATTGAGAAGAATCTATCCTACGAAGAAAGGCCAGTGAAAATCCTGGATCGACGAGAGAATAAGCTTCGAAGCAAGATAATTCCACTAATCAAAGTATGCTGGGAGAACCAATCAGGAAACGAGGCCACTTGGGAGAAAGAAGATGATATGCGCCAGACATACCCTGAGTTATTCGAGTAAGGTATATTTATCAATCCTCATCAATAAGTCGTTTCAAGTTTGGGGGCCAAACTTCCTTCAAGGAGGGGAGGATGTGAAATCACGTCCCAAATAAATAGATTTATATTAAATAAATCATTAGAATTATTTTTTCGGATTATATTTAGCATTTAAATCATTTGGGTTTTGTGCTGGAATAAAAGAAACTAAGGGAAATGAACTAAGAGGCCCAAATGGAGTAAGCCCAGCCGCCCGGTGCAGGTCGGACCAACCTGGCTGGACCATCCCAGTCCAGCCCAGCCCGCCGCTCAACCGACCACCCTGCTCCGGACCCGTGCCAGCTGCGCAGCAGCAGCTCTGCCGAGCTGCAGGGTCAAGTCCCATCCGGACTGACCCGCCACCTGACACGGATGGGACAACACAGTCGCAGGTTCAGACTGCCAAGGCAGAGTGCTCAGACCTGACTTAGATGGGACAACTCCCTGAGTTTTTCGGCAGGTTTAAGGAAGGATCAAATCGAGCATTAAATGCTCTCGACTACCCCCAACCCCTTCGAACCCCTATATAAGCAACCCTTGAGAAGCATTCATTTCCCACCAAACTCTTCCCTACATCCAATTCTAGAGAGAGAGAGAATTATTTCCCGAGGTTCTGGTGCTCGGCAAACCTCTGGCCGAACACTTAGAACATTTACTAAACCTTAGCAGCCTTCCAAAGTCATCCGGACCACCTGCACTCTCATCCAGAAGGACACCCCTGCACGGACCTGTGTTCCCGAGCAGCTTTCAGTTCGGCGGAAGCTAGGAAGACCAGCCCCAGTAAACTTAGGTAATCTCTTAGCCTTCGGCCATGTTTCTTCATGTTTTGTCCCTAGCTTTGTTCGGCAAGTCTATCAAAGGACTTGGCCGCACTAACCCCTGCTCGGCAGCCTTCCTTGAGCTTAGCCGAAGCAACCCAGACTCCTGTTCTTTAGTTCAGCAGCTCAGCACTTGGACAATCAGTCTAGGCAGACCTCTATTGACCCTCCGGCTGAGCTTTCTTCAGTTCGGCAAGTATGCCGGACCACCTCAAAAACATCTCTGACCTTCTCGCACCTATTGCCGACCTCCCACCTGCCGGAGCACTTCTGCTCGGCAAATGGACAGTCCGCCTCTAAGTATCTTTAACTATTTGAGCTCGGCTAAGTAGCCAGTAGCTCGGGCAATCAGCCCTAAGGTCTTATAAACACCTTATAGTCCTTTTCGACTAATCGTTGTGCCCGAAGCACTAATTCCCGCACTGCCGTAGTCCACCAGTACCCTTTGATTGGCAGCTCGGCAAAGCCCTTGCTCGGCAGAGCTCCTGTTCAGCAGAGTTCTGTTCGGCAGAGCTTCAGCTCGGCAGAAGGACCCTTCAGTCTAGAAGACTTCTGAACCTTGATAAAATATGTTCCTGATCTCACCAACCGACCACTGTCCTCCGGAAAGAAGGCTTTCGGTTACTTGTGTTTTCCAGAGCTCGGCCAGTCGGCCAAAGCAGCCTGATCATCTTGGACCAGTAGCTCAGCCC
>NMUG010005234.1:0-13266 GCA_002855965.1 Monotropa hypopitys | reverse complement strand
CATACATAATGTTGTTAATGGGTACTTAGTGCCCAAGGTGATATCGATTACCCTTAAACGTGTTAAGTAGAAGATATGTGTTCCCGTGATCACTGACGGGTGAAGATCTAGGAAACAAGTCTTTGGCCAAAGGGGGAAATACGAGTTCTCATGTAAGTCTCGGAATCGAACTAAAAATACTGGACGGTGGGTTTCAGGCAGGGCTGTAAACGAGCCGAACCGTGTGAGGTTTGGGGTCCGTTTGTTAGTGTGTATGATGGGCTCGAGTTCGGCTCGAGCCTGAATAAACAGGCTCGAGTTCGGCTCGACTAAAAAACACACAGCTCGGGCTCGGCTTGGGCTCGGCTCGACAGATATCTTTTAACTAAACGAGCCGAACCAAGCCGAATCTGGACTCGAATTCGGGTTCGGCGAACCATAAAAAAGTTTTTTTTTTAGTTTTTTGCCTTCCACTCTAAATACTAATGGGTAAATCTATATTTTCAAACTTTTTTCACACATATATTCTTTTATTTTCTTATTTTATTCAATAATATATTAGTAATATTTATTTTGACATAATATATATTCTTTTAACCCAAGTTTGCGAACCTAACCGAGCCGAATACTGTTAGGTTCGAGTTTGGCTCATTTATCTAACGAGCCTAAAATTGAGGTTCAGGTTCGGCTCGTTTAATAGATGAATCGAACTCGAACGAACATTTACCAAACCGAGTCTCGAATAGTTCGTGAGCGGCCCTGTTCATTTACAGTCCTAGTTTCAGGACAGCTTAGCACATTGATTGCTCCCTTATTTTGATAAGGTTGAGACTCGTGACCCTCTTGTTTTAACAAGTTGAGAATATGCGGTAAAACATTAATAATAATGAATAAAAGTTGGATATCACTTGTTTCGTCAAGATCAACTGAATAATATGAAAATCTTAAAGAACAAATGAGGCATAATTATGCAAGACTTGAGAATTGAAATAAGTATGTACCACTATTATTTAAATGCTTATGTTAGTTCTCCTTATGCTTTTAATTCCACTTATCTTATCATGTTGTCTTGTTAGTCATATGTTTAGATATCATATCTAACAAACTATGGATTTCCTTGCTTGTGTATTTCTTTTCTTTTAGCCTGAAAATCCAGGATTTGGAGGCTGAAGTATCGGGTCCACTACAGTCAGGCTTGGAGCAGTGTTAGCCCTTTCAGTGGGCTTGGCAGTTTATAGCAGGTGGTTGTACTGGCTAGTTTTGATATCCTTTTGTTATGGTTAGTTGTGTAGCCTGTTAGGCTTATTCAGTTGTGGTAGTTACTTTACTTGTAAGGCAGTGTAGCCTTGTACATGTTGAGGTTAGTAGTTTCTGGAGTTATTATATTTGGGTTAGTGATATTTAATCTTCCAGTGTACTTTGAGGTTTCTTATTGTAGTGTTATATCAGCTTGAAGTCTTATGAGGTTCTAATCGTGGTATCTTGTGATTTAATTAGTTGATGCTCCCTTGTTTTGACAAGGTTGAGAGAAATTGGAAATCTTACCTCAATCCTTCAAATATGCCAAAATTATCCGTGAACCTAACCTATAACAATGTCTCAGTGTAAAGGGGATCTTGGTGTAAGTTGGCAATCATAGTTCTGGTGGTGTGGCTATTTTGGCCATATGGTAGGTTATTGTGTTTGAGTCATAGCCTACTTTGGTTGGACCTTAAAGATTGTCTCATTGTGTTCGTTGGGTATTGAGGATTAGAGTCTGCAGTCATGATTAGTGAGGCACTTGTATCCATTGCACCTTGAGGATGCATCTGCATATCACTAGTCTTTGACCCTTTTTCTATCTTTAGCATGTCTTGTATGTGGACACTTGGGCACACACTCAGCATATGCATATTTGTTAGTAGTTAGAGGTTTTCCTACTGAGCGCGTGGATAGCTCAGACCCCCTTCCCCTTTCCCCCAGTTTTCTTTGCTGCAAAGATAGGAGGACTTGTCGGTTGGAGTCCCTAGAGTAGCTGCAGGAGCTTCGGTGGAGGTTGTCTCTACCTTCTTCCTTCAGTTTTGTTTACTTTAGTAGTTGTTGTAGTTTGTTGTTGTAGTTTGTTGTTGTACTTGTTGTTCTTCCGCTTCCTTGTACTCTTTGTACCATTGTACCATGTTAGTGGATTCACTTCACTTATTGGATGCCTCGTGGGTTTGATACATTGGGTAGCAAGTCACCTCCTACCTATATTACCCATTTTATAATGTTTTCAAAAAAATGGTTTACAATTTTCGGGGTGTTACATTTTCCCTTCTGCAAGAGGAGCGGTTCCATTAATAATATCATGGAGGTGTTCAAGCAAGTTAAAATAAGTTTGTCATTGCTCGATGTCATCCAACAAATTCTTTTATATGTCAAATTCTTAAAAGACCTGTGCACACATAAGAGGAAGGTTAGAGCCAAGTTTCTTGAGCCCATTCTTATTCCTCACCAAGTCAGCACAGTTTTACAAGCTGACATGGCACCTAAGCTCCACTGATCCTGGTGTGTCCATCATCTCGTGTATTATTGTCACTCAGACTATCAGTCGGACACTTCTTGATTTAGGAGCTAGTGTCAACTTACTCTCGTACTCTATATATGTGGAACTAGGGCTTGGTGAGTTAAAACCTACGATGGTCACACTCCTGATGGCTGATCGCTCTGTTAAGGCTCCGAGGGCCATATTAGAAGACGTCCTTGTCAAGGTACACAATTTTTACTATCTTGTAGATTTTATTGTCCTTAACATGGAGACGGTCCACCCCACTTGCTTAAAAGCACAAATATCGGTTATCTTGGGGCGTCCGTTTTTTGCTACAGCCAATGCCAACATAATTGTAAGGAGTGGAGTGATAGAGATATCTTTCGGCAACATAAAATTGAGTCTTAACATGTACAGTGTCGCTCACCAACCTCAATTGGAGAAAAACTGATATGGAGTTGATGTGATTCACGAGTTGGTTGAGGAGGCACTTCCATATGTGTTAGCCGAAGATCCTCTTGAAGTTTGTCTTGCGCACTTTGGCTATGAGGAGTTTGACATCGACCAATCCATTGCAGAGGTCAATTCTATGCTTGATCTTACACCTCTGATTTACATGCCTACATGGTCCAACTCTCCAACTCCCCCATCCATTAAGTTGCCTCCTACGCTTGAGTTGAATCATTTACCAGCTTCACTCAAATGTCTTTTTGGGTCCCGATGACACATTGCCCGTAATTATTGCCTCGGACCACTCTGCCTTGCAAGAGGGCCAACTCATAGATGTGTTTAGAAATCACAAGAGGGCAAGTGGGTGGTCGGTGGCCGATTTAAAAGGAATTGACCCTCCATCTGCATGCACCGCATAAATTGCAAGGAGAATACTAAACCCATGAGGGAAATGCAAAGAAAGCTGTATCCGATCATGAAAGAAGTTGTGATGAAAGAGGTTGTAAAACTCCTCGATGTGGGTATTATATACCCCATCACCGATGGTCAGTGGATTAGTCTCACTCAAGTGGTACCCAAAAAGTCGATTATCACTGTAGTTGAGAACGAGAAGGGAGAGCTTGTGCCTACACATCAAACCACAGGTTAACGCATTTGTATTGATTACCGCAAGCTCAACTCCATGACTGAGAAAGACCATTTTCCTCTTCCGTTCATTGAACAGATTTAAGAAAGGTTGGTAGGCCAGAGCTACTATTGCTTCCTGGATGGATATTCAGGGTATAACCAAGTTGTCGTCGACCCTGAGGATCAGAAAAAGACCACATTCACTTGTCTCTACGGTACATATGCTTATTGGCACATGCCTTTTGGCTTGTGCAATGCACCGGCTACTTTTCAGTGGTGCATGATGGCTATATTCTCGAACATGGTGGAGAAATTTCTAGAGGTCTTCATGGACAATTTTTTAGTCTTTGGAGACCCTTTTAATGGTTGTCTCCAAAATTTGCGTAGTGTGCTCAAACGGTACATGTAGACTAATCTGGTCCTTAGTTGGGAAAAGAGTAATTTATGATTCAAGAAGGGATTATGATATGACACATTGTGTCTAAGAGGGGATTGACGTAGACTGTGCTAAGGTTGATCTCATTGCCAAGCTTCCTCCCCCTCGAATGTCAAGCACATTCGCTCGTTTCTAGGACATGCAGGATTCTACCGACGATTCATCTGGGATTTCTCTAAGATTTCCAAACCCTTATGCAATTTACTTGCTAAGGATGTGTCATTCGTTTTTTATTCTGCTTGTCTTCACGCCTTTGAGATTCTTCGAGACATGTTATCCACTGTTCCTATTATCCGATCACCTGACTAATCTCTTCCTTTTGAAATCATGTGTGATACCTCCGACTGTGCGGTTGAGGCAGTCTTAGGCCAGTGGGTTGATCGTGTGCCTCATGACATTCACTACACGAGCAAAACTCTCTTCGATTCTCAAATCAACTACACTACTACTGAGAAGGAATTGCTTGTCGTAGTATTTACATTAGATAAATTTAGGTCCTACTACCTCATTGGCTCTAAAATCATAGTTTACATTGATCATGCCTCTTTGTGGTATTTACTTTGGAAAAAGGGTTCCGAAATCTCCGTAGCTGACCACCTTTCGAGGATAGTGGTGAAGAATACTTGTGCCACCTTACCCTTAAAAGACTCATTCCTCGGCGAACAATTTTATATGATGAGCCAAGTACATTCTCCTTTGTATGCCCACATTGTCAATTACCTCGCTATGGGCACATTTCCACCGACATAGTCCAAGTCTGACAAGGATCGATTCTTTGCGCAAGTGAGGCATTATTCTGGAAGAGTTGTTTAAGTTGTGCTCGAATCAAATTATTAGGTGTGTCCCCGAGAGCGAGTTCCATAGCATTCTAACTTTTTGCCACTCTCGAGTAATAGATACGGAAATGTACCTATTTATACTCTCTAATTATATATTTTGTTATCCCAAAGTTCTATATTTAATTCGTTTTATGGAATTGCAGCTTTAATCGAATTTACAGGAATTAAGCTGGAAAAAGATCAATAAATAGCCGAATGGAGCATACAAGGGCAAAAGCAAAAAAATTCATACAACGAGACGCACGTAAAGATGTCCCGATCAACTTTGAAGAAGGGTCCAAAGTCCAAAAACTGAAGCTAGAATCTCAAATCAGCAAATCATTGTCATGGGCTACTGCCTACTGATATCATTGTTTGCTACGATATCGGTATCTGGGGTCCAGGCTTGGGCTACCGATATCATAGTCTGTGAAGATGTCGATATCTGGTGTCCGGAGAGGAACAGAGGCTTGGACTACCGATATCATAGTCTGTGAGGCTATCGATATATGGTGAACAAAAGCGCAGGCTACCGATATCATGAATGCGCGGGCTACCGGTAGCTGGTAACCAAACCACGGAAGGAACAGATACGCAGACTAACGATAGCATGAGTACGCAGGCTACCAGTAGCTGAGGTCAGTTTAAGGGTATTTTGGGATAATCTCAATTAGGGCTATATAATCAAAGAGGGAACATTATTATAGGGATCTCTTATGCTTTGGAAATCCCTATGGAGGCTCAGCGGCGGCTATCACCATTGATAGGCATCTTCTTCTCCAATGGCCGCCACCACCACCATGACCGGCTAACTCCCACGTCTAGGGTAACGATGAAGCTTGTAATCCAATTACTTTAGGTTCTATTTCATTATATTGTTCGGATTGATTGTATGATTTGGATGATTCATTGTTTAATGATGTTTTTATTCTTTCTATCTCTTGTGTTTGTATTTTCCGGTAATCAAACACTAAGTCATACAATGGTGCGTTCTCGATACCGATAGTTGGGTAAGATGGTCTGTGCTCCGTAAGACGGGTCGTGTTATTAGACACCACATGCCTTTGAGACGGTTGTACCGGTAAGACGTGTCGTGCTAGGCGGTGATGGTCCATGCTATCCGGTGATTCACGATCTTTCGACGATATTCGATAGGATTGCAACCTATTGTGGTGTCGGTGACTCCAAACAATCATTTCCATTTCATTGTGAACCGAGAGTATGTTGACCAAGTGGATTCAAAACCCTATATGCAATTTCCATATTTAAAAGTTTCTTATTTTAATTGCTTTCCTAGTTTCTAAATTCAAAACCAAATTAATCTCTTTCAAAACTACTTTAAAAACCTTTATTTAATTATAAAAACTTAATTCACGTTTCCTGTGATCGATCATTGACTTACCACTACTATATTAGTGTTAAATTATTGAATAAATATTGTTTTTGATACGTCTACGATAGCGATCAGGAGTGCTTCGAGAGTGTTATGTGATCGTAGGATACCTGCAAAGTTAAAAGGAAAGTCCTACCGTACGGCCACAAGGTCAGTCATGTTATACGGTATAGAGTGTTGGACAACTAAGAAATAACATGTGAGTAAGATAAGTGTTGCTGAAATGAGAATGTTGAGATGGATGTGTGGTAAAACTTTGTGAGATAGAATTAGAAACGAAAACCTTCACGATATTGTAGGGGTAGCGCCGCTGGAAACTAAGATATGAGAAAATAGATTAAGCTGGTTTGGACATGTCTATCGTAGGCCCATCGATGCGTAGTTAGGAGGAGCGATAAAGTTCTGATATATGGTAGCACTAAAGGAAGGGGTATACCTAAATTGACTTTAGAAACGATAGTTCGTAAGGATTTAAGTTTATTAGACATAACAGAACACGATGCATTCGACAAAGCACATTGGAAAAAAAAGATTCATGTAGCCGACCCAATTTGATTGGGACTCAAGGCTCAGTTTGATTTGGTTTGGTTTATAATGATATCACCCACAAAAAACTGAAAGAAGCACATACATGTTTATCTTACGTAAGACCAAAAAAACATGAATATAATGAAAGTCATGGGATGAAGATCAATTAAGGCATCACAGAGGAAAACAAACAGATTCTGTACTACGGCTAAAAATGTCACCTGTAATGTGGTCTTCAATGCACTGAAAAACTGTTTCCAAGCAATGACGATGTTGCGCCATTAACACTTCATTTTCCGGCATAAAAGAGAAATTGCGGATAATATTTGAAGCAGCAACAGCGCATAGTTGCTTCTCCATGCGTCCTTCTTCATCCAGATTAAACAGGCCATCTTCATTCAACCACCACTCTGAAGGATGAGTTTTGGCTGTCCTCGTCTGAAGAGATGCTTCTGTCGTGGAAGAACCAAATCCCACACTGCCATCAGAAGACCCTCCAAAGTTCAGGTCCCAACTAAATATCGCAAAGTAAAATCGCAGACAACTTCAAAGATTACTTACAAGAAAAGAATCATGTCTACCTCACCTAGGATTGGGAACATCATTTGAGCTTAAACCCTTGTATTCATTCCCAAAGCCTGTCACAACAGAGTTTGCACCTAACAATCTCACCCGCGGTGTCCTTACAAGCTCCCTTGGTAAGGCCATATCGCGCCAATCATCTATCTGTTCCATTTGTAATTAGTATTATGCACTCCCTCTGCCCCTTTGTGTTAATCCATTTTCCGTTGTCTCGTAAAGAATGTCCACTTTAAAAAGTCACAAAAATTTGTGACATTGTAGTTTTGTCTTTCTTTTTTCAATTGATGCAACAGCTCTATAGATCAATAGTAGAGAATCACTTTTTGATTTAAATATCAAACTATATGGGACTTTCAAAAAGTTCAAAATTTTAGAGTGCTATAATTGTCTCCTTAAGAAGTTAGATCCCCAAAATGAACATGCAAAAAGGGACGGAGTGTGGCAATAAAATTATTAAATCTTTGAACGTTCATAGTCACACGTACGACTTGGAGAACAGCATCGAGCAGCCCAGGTATTTTTGCAAGAGGGGTTGCATCTTTACGCACTTCATCCTTTTCCTTAAATGAAAGCAAAGTGAGAGTATTCAATGCCCATGTCAGCTCACTTTTTAATCCACTTTGAAGAGCCAGGACAATCCTTTTGTTATTCTGATCTGGATAAATGACACCAAAAAAGTGTTCAGAAATCAGAATTGCACCGGTCATCTTTTGGCCAGCATAAATATAAATGCTGCACTTATGTTGCTTGAACATCTTGCAGGCATCAGATTGCAAGCAGAATCACCTATCATTTGCATCAGCCAAGAGTGAATGTAGGATGCCAAAAATTGAGAGTCACACAAAAGAGTGCCCAAGAGATACCTCAGTGTCTATAAGAGATGAACTCTGGATACTGTTTCACAATGAACATATAGCACATCATTTACAGCATTGTAACATCCACAACGTGGGGACTTAAAGTGGATGCACTACCTTTGGTTAAACACCACTAGGAAATCGTACCCAGACATTAATTACAACAATAACATTACCCATGAAATTCTCAATCGATGGGGATAAAGGCAGGGAGGATTGGAGGCAGACCTAAGCTTTGATAATATATACACAAAGTGACTGCTCTTAGAAAGTCTCACCGCTAAAATAGGAGCCAGCTCATGTGCTCAAAAATATTAAGTAAAAAGAATAATTTCGTATGAAGTTGGGGATACGTAGTCGGTGTAATTTTGGGAGCATGTTTGATGTGGTGGTGAGTGGTGAGGGATGTTCATCCTTCTACATTTCAGTTGGCGGTAGATAGCGGTGGCAAATTATCTAAAAATGGATGAGAAGACGGGGTTGTGGTATCTCTCTTCTTAAGGATGTGCACAATCAAGAGATGGACAAGTTGTTGGCCTTTTGGGGCATATTAGATTATGTGTGTGCGTGTGGAGGATTCTTTGCCATGGATTCCGGTAGAAAATGGGTCTTTTCACGTGAAATCTTTTTAACAAGTCTTGATTGGATGTACTAATATATACTTCTTTGAAAATCCATTTGGTGCACTGGAGCTCTAGCCAAGGTTTCTTTCTTCGTACGGAGTGCATCTAAGAACATGATTCTTACCATAGACAACCTTATTTGGCGTAGTAAGGTTATTGTCAATCGGTGTTACATGTACTTGAGTGAAAGAAGAATCAATGGTGCACTAGTTTATTCAATGTACGATTGCAAGGAAGCTTTGGGTTACGATTCTTGTATGGTGGAACATGTCGATTTGTGGATTTTCTCATGTTCGGTGGCAGAGTTGATTCGAGTATGGTGTGGGGCTAGAGTGGGTTGGAGAGACCAGAATAGTAGATAGTTTGATAGGGTGGAGAGGCCTACATATAGGCTCATGTCTTTTCTTTTCTAGGATGCATAGTTGCAGTCGTACATACGATATATACTTTCGGACTATAATGTGGGTATAGGGGTTTATCAGTAGATTGGTTTTCAGGCTTCTTCATATATAGGAGGCATCCCCTGATGCATTTTCTATAAAGTTTATCGATCATTCAAAAATAATAATAATAATACTAAAACAAGAACAAACTTGTCCAAAAGACCAACTAAAAACCTTCCTCGTTCATAGGTCTTCAATAACAAAGGCTAAATAAAACATTTATTTTCTAAAGCTCGAAACAAACTCATACCTCCTTAACTAAAAGCCCAACAATATAAAAACCCTCCTTGCTCGAGGCCTCTATAGTGAAACTTATAAACAAAAAAGGTAAGAAGAAAAATAACCATAGGAAATAGTGAAGGCAGACAAATCGACTCATAGAAATTGTATTTTCCTTTTACCAAAAAATTTATACATAATTTTTAAGTTTGTACTTAGTATAGAAATGTCAATTTTAAGATGTTTCCTACAGCACCTAAGAAAATTGGATCGGTCCTATTAATGCAGCATTAGCTATGACCTAAGAAGCACGGACACTCTTCCGAGCCTCGCGAGTCCATGTCCCGGACGTGTTGGACACGGACACGCTCGGACATACTCCCGACACGTGTCGGACACGTGAATTTAAGTGTCCGAATATTTAATTCATTTTCTTTAATTCGGACACGCGGGGGACACATTTGGGACCCGCACCGGACACGTTATGGGGTACAAAGTGTTGAATTTTTTTGAAAATTTTAAATAGGAAGTCTTGCCAAAGAGCTAAACAAAAGAAATGTACCTCTTAACTACAGAATTATCGAGTGACTAAGAAGTACAAGGTTGTGTAACATTTGTGGTGATAGAGTAAGCCCTTACCTATGTATCTAACCCTATACATGACCAACCCTCTATACAAATTCTCAAATAGGAACACTAGAACTCGCTACCTGCTAAAATTGAGAACCCTACCCCAAAGCAGCCTAATGGTGATGCTACTATGGACCTATCTGTTGTTGACTAAAACCTTATTCGGACCTCAACAGATGTATTGAACCTGACTCACTTCAAATATATCCACTTGGATAACCCCTCTCAAGATGGTCAAACTCGATGGAAGTAAACTAAGACTTCTGTGGCAGTTGCTGCTGTGAGGTGTAATGTGTATGAAAATGACCCAATTGGACACAGCTGTGATAAACTACCAATGGAATAAAGAAAACCCTAGCATACCTCAACAAATTGGTGGCCTAAAAATCTTCTGTTCTAACAAAGACTAGAAGTGGTCCCTCTATTGCTTGCTTCATTTACACACCAAACTTCCCAAAGATGAGCTAGTGCAATAAGATGGTTGCCTCGTCTCCCACAACTTCACATACTTTGGTACTTCCCTCGTGGACTCAATGGTTCTTAGACACTCAAGATTATCTATAAAGTTGAAGAATAGTGACTCACTACCAATGCCTTGATAGTGACGGATACTATGTTGCTCTCTCTCGCGCGCGTCGTATGTGTGTGTGTGTGTGTCCCTTATTTTTGATGAACCGGAATTAGAGACTATAGTCTTCATGGATGATGGTGATGTAGATGATGGTGATGAAGGCATGGATGTTGGGTCAAATGATGGATAAATAATCGAGCAAGCACTTCTTTTTACTTTGTAGGGACGGATACTCTTTTTTTGGTCTACTAATAATATTTTGTGTACTGATTGGCAATTGTTTTGATGGACGATCTTTTTATGTGCTAAGTGGCAGTAGTATTGTCATATATATTTTGTTTTATTAGAACAATGTTTGCATATGGTTCATTTATTGATGTTCAGATTATTCCAAAGATTGTCCTATTAAAAGTGCTACTTTTTTGTTGAGTTTTTCTGTTTTTAAGTTCTACTACTATCTTTAATATGAATTTAATAAAATTTAAAAAAATCATTATATATAAATTAATGTGTCCCCCAACGTGTCCGTGTCCTAGTTTTTAGAAAAATCATGTGTCCGTGTGTTCGTATCGTGTCGTGTCCGTGTCCCGTATCCGTGTCCGTGCTTCTTAGGCTATGACAGCTTTAGGTCACAAGGCGATACTTTTGTCATCCTTGGGGGAATTCTCCAAGAACACTTCTTTATATTAAATGTTAATTCCAATAAGAATGCAAGTATTTTTTTAAAAAAACCATTTTCTTTGCACATTTATTCTCTCACAATTAAGATGGATCTGTTGGAGAGTCTCGTAACTCCGCATGTGTCATACTTAGAGTCTTATATTTAATACAACCGGTCTCAAGTCCGGAAAAAGGAGGAGGGTTGTGTGTTAGGTAGCTGACAGCCAGCACATAAAAACTCAGTTAAATCTCTATGACATCAATCCATTTATAAAAAAGACCAATGCTATGGCATTCCATTTATGTGACGTGTTGTGCCAGCCTCATAGTGCTTCAAAAAAAATGCAAGAGGCGTTGAACCTGCCTCGGGGTGTTTAGAAAAATTTTCTAGAGTCGTCGCAAAGGCACCCGGGTGTGGCGATAAATGAGCAAGGGTTCTCGTGTGCTTCTAGACGAGTGTGGGCAAAGAAGTTAGTACAGAAAAAAATACTTAGGCTCGCTAGCTGAAATATAGGGTCGCTAACATGTAAAACCATGGAGTTATTTGATTGTATGATTATAAGGAGAATTAGTATCAATTGTTTACAAAAGACCAAGTGGGTTGGAAAGAAAGCTAAGAAAATAGAGAGAATCGGGTATAGGCTTTATTACACTAGAAAATAGACATGAGAATGGAGTGGGGGTAGTTATAGCAAAACACCTTAAGGATTCTGTTGTCACGGTCTTGAGAAAGGGAGATATGATTATTTTGGTTAAGCTAATGATTGGAGAGATTATTGCAAATGTTATTAGTGCCTACGCACTTCTGGGATCAAATGGATGAGATGGTGCAAGAGATTCCTTTGGGAGAAAAGATATTTATAGGCGGTGATTTCAATTGCTATGTGTGTCACATTAAGTAAGGGTATAAAACGGTCCATGGTGGTTTTGGTTTTGGTTCCCAAAATGAAGATGAAAAAAGTATTTTAGACTTTGCAGTGGTTTTTGACCTTAGAATAATAAACATTTTCTTTAGGAAAAGGGATGAGCATCTTATCACTTATAAGAGCGGGTCTAATAGAAGCCAAATAGACTACTTCCTAGTAAGAGGTGCAGATCGTTTAGTTTGTAAAGATTGTAAGGTCATATCTGGAGAGTGTTTGGTGTTACAACATAGGCTTATAGTCCTAGATATTTGTTTGAAAGGTCAACAGATAATTCGAAAAGAGAACAGAGGCCTGCAAACTAAATGGTGGAGTCTACGAGGGGAGAAGTTGGAGTTGTTTAAAGACAAGATGTTAAATGAAGGAAGGTAGAATTTCGAGGGCAGTAGTGAGAAAATGTGGAACACGATGGCGGACTCCATTAGAAAAATATCGCAAGAAATTCTTGGAGAGTCGAAAGGGAGAAATCTCATCTCAAAAGAGGCTTGGTGGTGGAATGATGCGGTCCAGACCATAGTAAAAGATAAAAAAGAGTGTTTTAAGAAGTGACAAAAAGATAGAAGTGATGCCAATTTTAGGAGCTATAAACAAGTATACAATGAGGCCAAAAAAAGCTATTGGGAAAGCTAAGATGAGATCGTTTGAGGATTTCTATGCTAGACTAGATAACAAGGATAGAGAAAAGGATATATATAAACTTGCAAAATGGAGAGAAGAACACTAGATATGTATCACAAGTTAAGTGCATAAAAGATAACAACTGTAGGATACTAGTGAATGATGAGGAGATTAAGGGAAGATGGAAGAATTATTTTGATATATTATTGAATGAGAAACATGAGAAAACCCTAAACGAAGATCATTTGGGTGCTTCTAGTAGGAATGAGAGTCAAGGGTGTATGTTCTATCGAAGGGTACAAAAGTATAAAGTGATAAACGCATTGACAAGAATAAAATCAGACAAGGCTTTAGGACCAGACGACTTCCTTATTGAGGTATGGAAGAGCCTGGGGGACAGAGG
>NMUG010005233.1:0-13267 GCA_002855965.1 Monotropa hypopitys | reverse complement strand
TTGAGACTTCACGTTACGAATAAGATTGCTATTTTACCCAATGCCACCCTTTGGCCTCAATTCAAATTCCAAGTTTGATACCCAATGTAAGGATTTCACGATAATTCTATACGTGTCGCAATGGTAGGAGTTCAAGTTTATTATACGCTTTCCCCAAATATTCGTCTAAGATTTAATGAGGACTTACATCGAACATGTGGCATCTATAAAATTACGGGTGACCAACTAATCATCCAACCATGATTCGACCTTCATAACGTCACTAATTCAATTATCAACTCCCATCACCCAAAGCTCTAGTAGTATTATCGGAGGATTTCTATCCTATTCCCAAATATCATATGATCACAATTCTATGGGATCCTTAGTACGAATACGGGAATCACACACACACGCGCACATATTTGATAGAGAATCAAGAATTTACCCACCGGAGTACTCGCCGGAGTAGTCGCCGGAAAATGTCGCCGGAAAATGTTGCCGCAAGCCGATACCGCCAATGCGTAGATCTCCACCTCCTCTTCAACATTCCTCAAAGCCGCACCTCCATATCTCCTCGCCGGAAAGTCGCCGGAGTTCCAAAAATTGCCGGGTGAAGAAACCATGTAGGTTGTCGCGGAGCTCTTGCCGAGGAGAACAATCTTTCTCCTTGAAATTTCTTGATCCAAGCATCTTCAAGAAGCTCCTAACTTCGAACTTTGGACGGATGGGGGCGATATATGGCTTAATGGGGAGCCCTTGAGGAGTGGAGCAATGTTCCTCCTTTGAAAATCTCCATTGGAGCAATGGAAGGTAGAGATAGAGAGGAGAGAGATGAGAGCTCCATTAATGGAGGTGAGGAGAGAGAGAGATTAGAGTTCCAAAATGGTAGGGATGACCCAATTTTCGGACCAAAGGGGTTATATACAACCCCTAGTGAAAGCCCCAAAGTGCCCCTCATTAAACTCTCTCGCGCACAGATTTTCAACAGAGGGACTGGTACACGTGTTTTCGGGAGACCGGTACCCGCTCTCCCCGAAGCCTTTCTGACTCAATAGGGACCGGTCCACGTGTTTTCGGGAGACCGGTCCCTTAGGCCAATTTCCAGAAATTGGAAAAAGGGACTATCGAGAATGTTTTGACCGTAATTTCTTCGTCCGACCTCTGCTTGAGGCGATTCAAGTTGCGTTGGACTCGTATTGGAGTCTTCTACGACTTTTATGAAGAAGGATTTCAGATTTGACAAAAGTATCAGGTCGTCAATAATTTGGAAGCCACTAAGGACTTAATCGAATGCTCAACCGTCAACGGGTGACGTGTCGGGAACTTTCTTCTCATCCGGGCTTACTCTAGCCAATCTATGACGAGTGTAGATGTTTTAAAAGTATTTTACAATATTGATGACATCATTATTTGATATATTAAATTAAAAGGAAATCAGAAATTCGAGTCATTACACTCCTGGAAATAGTTGTTGACGGGCTGATTTCGGCCCGGTTAGAATTTAGAACGAATTACGAGCGATTTTTAGCTCGGTTTGGATGAAAAGGTTTATTTTTGAGCGGGACAGAACTTCGGCGAAAAATGGTTTTCTGCGGCCGAGCAGAATTTCGACCGCATTTGGAAAATGATTTAAAATAGTCGGACAGAACTTCGATGTATTTTTGAAAGTCAAATTTTGAGCCGGATGGAACTTCGGCGTATTTAGAAAATAAAATTTTGAGCCGGACAGAACTTCGGCGTATTTTTGAAAGTAGAATTTTAAGACGGACGGAACTTAGGCTAGAAATGATTTTCTACGGTCGAACAGATTTTCGACCGTGTTTAAAAACTATTTTCGGATTTTAACCGGACGGAACTTCGGATAAATCTTTGAGAAATATTTTTCTACGATCGGACAGAATTCCGACCGCGTTTGAGAAAATGCTTTTTAGTTGGACAGAGCTTCGACTGTATTTCTGATAGGAATATTTTGAAATAGGTCGGACAGAACTTCGACCGTTTTCTGAAAAAGTAAGATATTTTTTGTTTAGAAAATTCCAAAGAATGTCGAGTGAATCGGCATGACCCGAGTCACAAGGCATTCCAGTTATCCGATTCTGACAGCTACTGCAAGCTTTCACTTCAGACATCGAATCGAGCATTTTGGTTTTGCTTTTAAAATATTTTTGTATTTTTCAGTCGGACAGAACTTCGACCGAAAAAATGTTTTCTGTAAAAATTGTCGGAATATGTTTTGACCAGACTTTAGAAGGACGGTTTGTTTTTATCAATCGGACAGAGCTTCGACTGGGTTTTGGAAAATAGGGGAGGGGATTTATTTCTTTATATGTGAAAAATCCTCCGAAATATTGAGTGCTTCGGAAAGATCCGAATCACAAGGCATTTCTTTAATCTGATTCTAATAGCTACTGCAAGCTTTCACTTCAGACAACGGATACCAGATTTTATTTTGTTTGAAAGTGTTTTGGAGAAAGTGAAAGTTAATCGCTGTAGAGAGATAGAATATATGTATGTATGAACTGATAAGATATCATATACACAAACCGAGCTGGATATATTCCGAGCTAGACGGCAGTACATATATAACCGGGGTATAAGATATCATATATATAAACCGAGCTGGATATAGTCGGAGCTAGAGGACAAGTATATATATAACAGTTAAGGTGTCGTATATATAAACTGAGCTGGATATAGTCCGAGCTAGATGGCAAATATTTTAGGGCGAAGACGTTTTTATGTTCTTCTCGTATGCGACAGCGGAGCCGGCAAAGCCAAACATGTGCCGAATTCTAACGAGGAGAAAGACATAAAGTAACGAATTCTTTAGACAGATATTTGTTTGAAAGCATAAAAGACAAGTATTAAAAAATCGAGGCAAATCGATTAATTGTATCTGTACAAATCGGGGAGACGAATTCTGTAGATAGCTTCTTTAAAACATAGTAGGGTATAGTATCGGACGCGGACGAGTGACTGATACCGAACTATGGATTAGAAGACTATCAAGAGTCTCCCGAGAGTAAGAGGCAAATTAATTTACCGGAATAAAGATAAACTCGAAATACTTCAAGAACGAGGCTTGTTCTTGGTTGGATTTAGGTTTGTCGGATTTTTGGTCGGTGTTTGGGTAGTTTCGGAAGATTTTTGAGAGAAAATGCCCAGAGGCTTTGGTATTTGAACTTGAAATGGAGTTGGAATCGATTTCTGAGGTCTGGATTTTGGTTTTGAAAATTTGCTATATATAATGATATATGTCGCAACTATAGTTGCGACATATGTGAATTTTCTGCCAAACGCGTGGCTGGCATGCCACGTCTAGGGTAGATCTTTTTGGAAGGTTCCAAAAGTGTTTTGAGCTTATCCTTGACCGAAAATTAATTTAAAAATAAAAGAAAATACATTTAAATTTGAAAAAGTATCCCGGAGTTTTTATCTTGGTACGAAGCTTCTGTTAACGCTTAGTCGTTCCCTCGAAGAACTTTGACATTGACATTTTAAATTTGATATTCGTGATCGCTGGGTTGGATCACGAATTTAGCAAATATCACGGGCTTGATTCGGACATTTCCCGAAAAAACCCTGAAATACGGCTCTGGTATTCTGAACAAAGTGAGAAGCGGTTGGTGCACCTCTTGGGCTGCTCAACTTCTAGAAAATCTGTTCTGTAGGGAATGTCAGACTTTGAAGATGAGGTCCGTGCAAAATATGTTCGTTGATTTCCGAGGCCGGCTGACCGCTGCAGGGAAATCTGAACGAATTGACGTTTATTTTCAACTGAATTCCGGTTTTGAATCGGATGGAGTCAGTCTTTATACCAGCTTCTCGGTAACGTGTTTGTATTCGATATTCTCCCCAGAAGAAGAATTTCGGACGTTCGTGCATGATTCTGCTTGTGTCGGTCTGTTTGCCTGTTCGGATGCGGTTTTTGTGCCATCTGTTTGAAATTTGTCTCGATTGGTGCATCGGAATAGAATTCCGAGACGGGTAAATGTTCCTTAATACTTTACCATTGCAGGTTCATCATTTCAAAAATTTTGACTGACGTAGGGCTGTTCGCGAGAAGTCGGAACATTCCGGATATGCCTACGGACACCGGTGGAGGCCGTTTTGCTGATTTCTGAACTTTTGGGGGCTGAGCCAAATTTTGGGTATCAACAGCTGCCCCTCTTTGTGTACTTTGCGTAGCAATGGTAGACAAATACTAATTGATGCGTGAAAATTTTGACTCACGGTTTATATGTTTCCGATTTTTCCGGGCTCCTCAGAGGAATTTGACATCTACTGGCGGAATCGGAAAAATTTTTGGAGTTGCCGATGACGAAGATCTGGCTTGCGAAATCGCGGTTCGGACCGACGGGTCGCGTTTTGGAGCTCGTTCTGATCCTCTCCGAAAAACACCAAACCCCACCCCTTGGGCGCCAGCTGGGCGCGCGGCTCGAGGCTGACAACCGTTTTGCTTTTTGAATAATGTCGCAACTATAGTTGCAACATAGAGCGTATTTATAGGAGACTTGAGGCAGTGGGCCTCATTCAGACTTCAAACTCCCAAACACTTTGTGAGGCTTAGCAAAGTACTACTCTCGCTCGGATTTCTCTTCAACGACGTCCCGGTGCTTGATCCCTTGATCGATTCACTTCCGTCAGAGTCAGATCTGATCATACAAGTAAGTAGTCGACTACTTTTCTTTCCCGCATTCGGTAAATTTAAATACCTATACTAGGAAATATGCTAGTTAATCAAAAACACATGCTTTAGTTTGATTTCTGTCGATAGTGTAATGCCCGTGTTGTAGCAGTTACGCTGTCCATTGTTTTAAAATTTTCGTGCTGAAGCGATGCTGAAAATTTTGCAAACTCGTAAATTTGAATTCGACTAGGGCGATCGTTAATGAGATTACGCCGCTAGGATTTTGCAAAGATGATCGTAGAAAGGTATCGCTGAAATTTTTTTGGAACAATGACCGTAGATAGATGTCACTTGTGATGTTTGGCATTTAACAGTGTTTGTAGAAAAATAACACTGAAGTTTTCGTGGGCAGGTGAATAGGATCACGAAAAAAATGCATTTTTGACAATATCCTTTTAAACTCGACTAGGACGATCATTAGTGAGATTACGCCGCTAGGATTTTGAACGGATGATCTTTAGAAAGATGTCTCTAAAATTTTTCGCATAATAACCATAGGGAGATGTTATTCGTGATGTCTGATGTTTAGCGGTACTTGTAGAAAAGTAATACCGAAATTTTGTGAACGGGGATTAGGATCGCGAAAGAAATATATTTTTGAAAATTTCATTAGGCAATCCGTAGAAATATATCACCTTTTGGAACATTTAGGACTTGACGGTAATTGTAGGAAAGTATTACCGAAGTTTTTGTGGTTTGCAAATCGTATTTGTGACAACGTAATTTTGAAAAAGTTTTTGTCGAACGACCAATGGAAAGTTGTCACCGAAGATTTTTGACACTTTAATTGCTACACTATGACCGTTGATAGATATCACAGTATTTTGAAAATTTAATTTTAACGGACAGCCTTAGAGAGGTGCTACTGTTGAAATGATTTTGAAATCAGTAATTGCGGGTAGTAGTCATGTCAGGATATCGTTGTAAGCAAATTAATAATCGTAGAAAGGTATTTGAACAATTCTGATACTTGAACGATAACCGTAGTAAGATATTATCGTAAGTAATATTCGGCAATCAATTAGTAACCGTAGGCAGATATTACTAAAAATTTTCTGAGCTATATAACTTGATCGATAATCATAGAAAGATACTATCGAAAGCGAAATTTTTTGCCCCGAGTAATAGCCGTAGGGAGATGCTACCGGGATTTTGAAAATTCAATGACCTTAGAGAGGTGTCACTGGGAAGAGATTTTCTTTGGAAATGAGGACCTATGGCCTTAGAAAGATGCCGCCGAGGTCTCGGAGATATAAATCTATAGTCTTAGAAAGATACTACTGAAAGTGTTTTCTGTAAATTTGAAGTTGTGGCCTTAGGAAGGTGCCATCTGAGCTTTTGAAAACGTAAACATGTGGCTTTAGATAGATGCCATTATAAGTTTTGCAAATACGAACTTGGAGTCTTAGTTAGGTGCTGCCGAGAGTTTGTAAATTGTAACATGTGGTCTTAGAAAAGATATCACTGTAGGTTTCAAAAAATTTGAAACTGTAGTCTTAGAAAGGAACTACCGAGTCTTTTGAAAATATAAGCATGTAGTCTTAGATAAGTACTACCCTGGGCTTTTGGAACGCATAACCTGTGGCCTTAGTGAGGTACCACTGTAGGTTTCGAACAAAGATTTGGAATCATAGTCTTAGAAAGGTACTAATGAGATTCTCAGAGATGCAAACCTGTAGTCTTAGAAAGGTGCTACCTCGGACTTTCAGAAGATTTAACCTGTGGTCTTAGGAAGGTACCACTGTAGGTTTCAGATAACTTAACATCGTAGTCTTAGAAAGGTACTACTTGGACTCTTGGTAATGCTAGCTTGTAGTCTTAGAATGGTACTACCTTGTGCTTCCGAGCGGTTTAACCTGTGGCCTTAGCGAGGTACCACTGTAGGTTTCTAAAATTTTAACTCCATAGTCTTAGAAAGGTACTATTTGGACTTTCGGAAATGCTATCCTGTAGTCTTAGAAAGGTACTACCTTGTGCTTCCGAGCGGTTTAACCTGTGGCCTTAGTGATCGGCACACAAAACTGTTGTTTTGGGTGCCTTTATACTTTGTTTATATCGCATAGTTTGTGTTATATTGCTTTTGTTTAGTGCACATTTTGTTTAATCTTGTTTTTGTAGGCGTTATTTGTTTTACAGGTTATATTGCTCTCTTTTGATGTTCTCGGATGCCATGTTCTAGTCCTCTCAATTCTCGATACTTTGGAAGTTCCTATTTGATGCCAAATGGGCCGTGAAATAGTTCATGATTGGAATTTAAAGTCATTCTTTGTCATACAATGTTTGGCCTTGATAGAAGTTTCTGTCAAATTTGCAACAAGTGATTTGACCTTGATATGCAATATGGAGTTTGAAAAACATGTTCTGTGAATTTTCTACCTTGTGCACCGATGCACAGTTTCTTCAACCGGTACAATTTCTATCCAAACAAAGCAGTAGACATTTTCAACACAGGTGCACCG
Organism: Monotropa hypopitys; assembly: GCA_002855965.1. NCBI lineage: Eukaryota > Viridiplantae > Streptophyta > Magnoliopsida > Ericales > Ericaceae > Monotropa > Monotropa hypopitys. The sequence goes on along the minus strand of NMUG010005233.1, from coordinate 6,136 downwards.
ATGCATCAATCTCCTGCACCTGTGCAAGAGTCATCTTCCTCAACGAAATGCTACAGCAGGTGGCAATTTGGGTTTGCAATTGGAGATGATGCACAGAGATACAAATTCAGACATACGCAGAGATACAGATATCACAAGTGGGTTTCGAATCTGAAATGAAAAGCTCGCAGGAAGTTGTACACAAAAATGGCAATTTGTGTACGTGGGTACACTTGATATGCGCAGGGTTTCGTCCATGGATTTCTACACAGGTGGGCGATTTGAGTTCGAAGCAAGGAATGGCGATTTGTACCCCTACGGAGGGAAATCCCAAACTACTACAGTGCACTGAATGTTCACACAGCAACAATGGAGTTCGAATTCAGACAGGGGGAAGATGATGATCGCCCAAGGGTTCACAGATGGGTTGATCGAATTTTACGCAGGTGGAAGAAACGCTACAGTACCATTTCGATTTAGGGTTTTATGTTGAGGAAGATGATGAGATTTGCAGGTGGAGTTCGAATTTGGGGTTTTACTCCATTGATTTGCAACAGGGATTGATTCACGATGATGGGTTTGCCATGGGATGCGATTTCCAGTCGAGGAAGAAGATGGAAGAAATGGGTTCCTGGGATTCGCGATGAGCAACATGGATTTTGACCTTTGCATCGGTGCACAAATGCCCTGCACCGGTGCACCCCACTGCTGGGAGCTCATTGCCCAAATTCTGACTAATTTGCATCGGTACAGCCCTTTCTTGCACCGGTGCAAACTTCTCCTGGAGCGATTTTAACACAGTTTTTAGGGGTATTTTTGTCCGAAATTGTCAAGGAGTATAAATATGGACTTGTAAGATTATTGTAGACACTTCTTACTGCAGATTATGTTTTTTTAGGGTTCTTGGGGTAAAGAGCTTCTCTCTACCTCCCTCCATCCTCTTTCTAAATTTCTCTCCTCTCTATGGTTGTAATGTAAGTTTTTCTTCAATTAATGTTATAGCTTGTCTTTTTCTCTCTCTATTTCTGTAATTTATTGTATGCATTGTGTTAAGTTAATGTTATATTTTCATATTTACATAGCCGTAGTAATTTGTATGGAGGGCTAACCTCCGCGGGTTGGCTATGGGATGAATAGTACTCCTAGTCCTAGTTTGGATTTGACTTCCACGTAGTATAACTGTTGCGATAGATTTTAGGGATATTGAGTTCGCGCCGTAGGTCTTGATTTAGTAATGTTATCATTTTGATTGGTCGTGGTCATTAATGTGGCACGAACAATGCTTGATGCGATGTCTTGCTAGATGCTCGATAAAATGTCTAGACGAACGATTCTCCCTAGAATTCACCCGTCTTTGATGTCTTGAGGTTGTATCGGAGTTCGTGGTTGCATGTAATTCTTCTAATTTCGGCTAAGTTGGTGTAATGTTAACGTCTTGATTAGTTGTGGATAAACTCTTATCACAATTAATGCTTTATGCTATGTCTTGCATTAAACTTAGTACAACGCCATGTGAAGGATACATGTAACCTGTTTCTAAGGTTAACCTCCTTGCTCCCTTATTATCTCTTGACCATTGCGAAGTCGAATCTATCCTAGATTGGGTGTTAGGAATTCCCGTAGTCATTCCTCTTAGTTAATTGAATTTCCATCCTTTTAGTTTAAGTCTTACTTTCTTAAGTCCAAAACCAAAACCAATTCAAGGGTTGCGTCCTTCCGCTAAAACTCGGCAAAACCAAACCTCTCTTTTTAGAAAATTTCTTAGACTCTGTCAACTCTCTGTGGTTCGACCTCGATCTTGCCACTCTACTAGTTAAAGTAGTATTTTCGCGTTTTATAAATTATTGTTTGCCTAGTTCGCTTTTCTGTTTATATTGGATATCAAACGACGCGGAAAAGTCGAGTTAGCAAAATGGCGCCGTTGCCGGGGAGTTGTAGTTTGAGTCTAGCTTTTTACTAGTTTTGAGGTTTTCTTTTGCTATCTATCCCTTCTTTCTTTTCATTCCATTCTATAAAAATACAAAACAAAATTTGAAAATTTTGAAAAAAAATTGCATTTTAGAAAGTTTCGAATCTACAGTCTTAGAAAGATACTATCAAGATTCTCGAGATCGTAAACATGTAGTCTTAGAAAGGTACTACCTTAGGTTTGTGAAACGTAACTCCGTAATCGTAGAAAGGTACTACCGGAAATAATAAATCTGAACCTGTAGTCTTAGAAAGGTGCTACCTTAGGTTTTTGTTCTTGAAGTCGTAAAATTGTAGTCTTAGATAGATACTACTGGGGATTTTGTTTGAAAAAGGGAACTTGTAGCCTTAGACAGATACTAACAATGTTCCTGTAAATATGGATCTGTGTTGGTAACCGTAGTATGGTATTTCTGAGTTATGAAAATTTGCCTCGGGCTATAACCATTGAGAGGTGTTACAACTTAGGATTCGGGAACAATTGTATATATCGATAATCATATAGAGATATTACCAACCTTTTATGTTCACCGTGCTGTAGCTTTCGTTACATGAATTTGAATCGTTTGACTATCAGGGTTTAATGATTTTATTTCTTCTGTTTTGTAGGATGACTTCTCGGCGTAGACCAGGGAAGGAGTCCGCAGACGAGGATGGATCTTCTAGACCTGTTGCGGAGGAGAGGGAGGAGTATCTCGAGGATATTGATGACGTAGATTTTGGAACTGATCTTGGTGACGTAGAGGCACCACGATGCGGATATGTCGAGACTTTTTCCCCAGATGGTATGGGGTTACAGCTGAGAGGGACGATGGTTCCTGAGGAGCTTCGGAGGGCCATCTTGCGTGTTTCTGATACACTGCTTTTGACACAGCTCTGGTCTCATCCATCCATGTATCTGAGGGCACGGGTTATTCCACCAGAGAGACCCTTTCGAGGAGCGTGGTTCCAGGCGGTTGCTATCTGCAACCGAGCGCATCCTATATATCGAGACTTTTTGATCAAGCAGGGGTTTGGCGATTTTTAGCCATTCCTCCCTTTTGCTCGAAGCACACTTTGCTTAGGGCCCTTGCCCAGCATTGGTTCAGTGAGACCAACACGCTCCATCTGGGCGACTGTGAGCTGGGTGTCACTCCTTTCGAGTAGGCCATTATCACAGGTCTGAGATTCAGAGGGATCCCTGTCCAGAGAATGCAGGGGACCGAGGATGATATTGAGAGGATATTGGGCATCTCCCCGCATGATATGAGAGGGAAACGGATCCCAGGTTCAGCATTGCGGGGCGGAGATTTCTTCTACGCCTTAGAGACAGACGGCCTTGAGTTGTTCAGACGGCAGCATCGGTTGCTCTTGTATCTGCTAGTGTCGTGCTTCTTATGCAACAACAGCACTTTGTTTTCTATGGCTTACGTCGGGATTGTAGACTTCCCGGATGGTGCCCTCTTTGATTGGGGGTCTTTCACTTTTGCCTCCTTCCTCCAGGCTATGAGGAGGAGAGTTAGCTGCCCTTCACCGACACAGTTAGGATTTTGGCCCTTTCTCCCATGGTGGTCTTTTGAGCATTTGAGCGTAGGGTGCCCCTTCCCATTGGCCTAGTACATGACATCCCTAGGGATCTACGGTGGCCGCGTCCATCTGCGCATTCTCTGGATCTGCTGGACTTCGTGACACTTCGCTCTCAGTTAGAGCTGGTCATGCCAGATGATGTCATCTGGCATCCATTTGAGCTGTTAGCATTGGGAGGCGATTATGGCATCGAGATTTACTTGTCCTCTCGGAGATGCACTTTCTTCTCCTACTCTTCTTGGGAGCTGTACATGGGCGACCACTGCTGGCGCCATACGATGGGAGGGGTTATGATCCCTAGATGCCCGCCTGCTGCTAATTTCGGACAGGCTTGGTCTCCAATCATGGGAGATTATGACGTTGCTGGTATCATGGTGCTGGGAGACTACACTGTCTGGTTTCGGAGTGTATCCATCGGCCGCTTCACCACTACGACCACAGTTCGAGGCAGAGAGTCGATCGGCGCTGAGCAGGAGCACTTCTTCCAGATGATGCAGGGTGCGGATCGCAGAGCCCAGCCTTCTCAGCCCATTTCAAAGGATGAGCATTTGAGATTCTTTCAGGCCTATCAGTAGTGGAGCGCTCAGCGGGGAGGAGCATCGCCAGACCAGCCTCAGTTTCCCCCAGATGAGGTATGTAAACACAATAGTTTACTTTCTGTTTGTCCTTTCGTAGATCTATGTAGACCTGTTTTGCTTTCTGTTCTGTTTGCTAATGGATTTCATTTTCTTTTTCAGGATGCCTCGGACCCCCCTAGAGGTTCTGTTGACCGGAGACCCAGACGCCAAGGACGGCGGGGTGATAGTAGTAGCGGGGATGTCTGATGTACCTGCCGCATAGCCAGCTCTTTTTCTTTTCAGTTTGATAGCATTGTATAGAATCTTTTTTTGTAGAATACTTTGTAGTTAGCCCTTTTCGTTCTTCTGTTTGTAGCAGGACACTTCATGTAGTTAGTCCTTTTTGTTCTTCTTCTTTCTTTTATGATAGAAACATTTTGCATGTAATGTAATCTATTTCTGTTTGTCACTTTTTCCTGTTCGTATTTCTTTTTCTTAGTCTATCATTTTGTACTGCGTAGACATGTAAAAAGAAGAATATTGATGCTCTGTTTTCCTTTGTAGGAAAATGTCTTTTGCACCTGCCTTTGTTGCGCTGCTAGTTGCTTGGTGGGTATCTTTTACCCCAGCTGAGCGTCTTTTGTTCGAGCAGTTATTCAGTGGGGTGACTAGTCTTTTGACCGTTCGTGTTGCCCCAGATTTTCTGCTGGCTTTGGTGAGATACTGGATACCTACCTTGAGCCTATTCCGTTTTGACCTTCATGAGCTGACTCCTACTTTAGAGGAGTATCATTTTGCCTTGAGGATGCAACCTTCATTGGAGACCGTGGCCTGCATATTCCCTGATCGAAATGCCAGGACGGCTTTCTGCGCATTGACAGGCCTAAAAAGGGCTTTTCTGGTTTTTGACGATATTGACGGGATTATGACTGTACGGCCCGACTTTCTATGGAGCCTGTTTGGCGATGAGGTTTATTATGATCCGCGGAGGGCTGCTTTTGCCAGACTACCTGACAACCGTGCTGGTTCTCGCAGACGTGTATATGCTTTCGCTTTTGTACTGTTGGCGGGGTTATTCTTCCTGAGATATGATGGGCAGCTGGATCTGTGGGTTGCTTTCTGGGTGGATGTTGTGATCGAGGGACAGACTGTCACGTCCCAGATTTTCAAACCTTTTTTTTAAATAATAAAAGGACAACAAGGACCGGTAACATTTTAAACCATCTACCCATTCAAAATGTGGAAAATAAATGGGGGATAGGGAAATGCCACACGCACACACACCTCATCACAAACGTGTTTAAAGTTACATTCCAACAAACTAAATTATACAGTCCTGGGAGCATGAAGTTCAAAATTAAAAATACTGAAAGAAATGAAGTAGATTGGCCGAAAGAGTCAACACCCAACTCCGAGCTCCAAGTCAAGCAGCAGGGTCGGTACCTAAAAATAGAGGGTTAGGCAAAAGCCTAGTAGAGAAAACCCATATCCAAAGTATCCCAATTGAGACAAAAGTGCGAGTGCGAGAAATCAATATGAATGCATGTGATGAGGACCATTCCGCAGTTCAAAACCATTTTCCATCCACAATTTCCTTTCCAAAATCATTCTCAAGATTTAGCAAGTTCTTTCAAAAGCTCACTTGACGAAATCAAGGAGAATCATTTCTTTCAAAAACATTCCTTCTCAACCTTAACGAAATTAATGGAGGCATACCACAATTCTTTAGAATTTCATTGAGTTTAGGTTTATTCCGCGCTAGTCGCCTGCCAGCTACCAACCGAGTGTTCCTGAGAATTATCCTACCTTAGGAAGGGCTCCAGTGGGCCCCTATTGCGCAATGTAGTGGGTGTAATCCACCTAGGGAACGAGATTCCCGTATGAAAGTATAGCCAACTCAAATTCATCTCATGTTAATGGTCAATTTAAAATAATGTTTAATTTCCAAGATTAGGGCATTTCTCCTCCTAATCAATTTAATGACCAAACATGTACTTTCCAAAAATCAACATTCAATTTCTTCCATTAAAATATTTGTAAGGTCGTAAGACCATTTTTCCATCGTC
>NMUG010005232.1:0-13269 GCA_002855965.1 Monotropa hypopitys | reverse complement strand
CTTCGGAAATATGAGCCGGATCCTTTGCACGTGTTGGATTGGTCTACTTTGGCATTGGAACCAGACGTTTCATATGAAGAGCATCCGTTACGTGTTTTGGACACGCAAGAGAAGACCTTGTGGGGAAAGACGATCGTATTAGTGAAGGTCCTTTGGAGGAACCGCGGTTTAGAGGAAGCGACTTGGGAGAGACGTGATGAGATGTTGGAGAAGTATCCTATGCTTTTCGAGTGAGGTAACCATTTTGATTCTTTTATTTTGCATTTTGTTTTAGTAAATTTCGAGGACGAAATTCTTATAAGAGGGGGAGTTTGTCATACTCCATAAAATTTTAATGCGATTTATATTCGATTTAGATTTTATTTCGTTTAGAATTCTGGTTCAAATAGTTCCTTGGTTGTGGAACATATCCGTTTTTTTGTTTCGAGGGTAAGTATACCGCTTAGAAGTCCCGTTGACCTCAGTTATAGGGTTCGATGATTGTTCGGGGCGTCTCGGGAAGACCTTGGAGTCACCATGAAGCATTTTCTGTATTTTGGTACAGTTGCACTGGTGCAAGTTGATACTGCATCAGTGTAAAGTCTTTGAAATGGGGCTGCATTAGTGCAGAACTGATGCATGTAGTCTCTGTTTGTCCGGGCTTCAGGTGCATCAGTGCAAAGTGGTGCTGCACCAGTGCAGGGAAGGTTGGAAACCTTATGCTTATTCTGATGCAAGTTTGCATCGGTGCAGCTTTGGCTTGCACCGGTGCAGGAGGAGTTTGCATCGGTGCAGGGTCTGTCTACACCGGTGCACAAGACAAATTCTGGGTAATGATCAAGGGTTGCACCGATGCAAGAAATCATTGCACCGGTGCAACTACTGTCTAGACAGCATCATTAAGGGTATTCTTGTCTTTTCGGGTGGGGGTCCTATATATATCATTTTAGGTTGTGAGAGATCATTCCCAATAGATTATTCTCTCCCTCTACCTCTCTAAAACCCTACCTCTCTCAATCTAAATCTTCTCTCTTCATTTTGGAGCTCCAAAGGTGATTTTCGGAGGATTTGCAGAGCTTTAACGTCGTAGAGTATCTCGCCGGCTTCACGTTGGTGGTATTTTCTTCCCTTGGTGTGTTGAGCTTTCCTCAAGGGTGTAAGTAAGAAGTCATCCCAAGGTAGGGATTCTTAAACTCATGTATTCATTTGTGTTGTCTTGTAATCCTCCCTAAATTGATTTTGAGAAAACATGTGCGATGTTGGTCTAGATTTATGTTTGATGTTGGATTGTTGATTTCCCTTGGTAGGAGTAGTGATTGTCGTGCATTTGAGGTCCCTATGGGTTCAATTTCATAAATTTGTCACTTGGTATTGAAAGCCCCAAAATTGTTGAAATCCTAATTTGTCAAATTTGGGAAAAATGGTAATGGACTCTAAATTTGTGAAATTCACATCATGCTTATCAAATTGACATGCGGGACCCTATGTTTTAAATGAAAAACGGACACTTGGCCTTAGAACACTAGAACGTGGAATGTGGAAAGAAATGACAATTGGCCTTGGAACATTTAAATATGGAATGTGAAAATATGGTTTGGCCTTGATACTCTATATGAGGTTTGGATACACTTGAGTGGCTATAGATTCGGGTTGCATACCTTGGGTCACTATCGTAGAGTGGCACACGAAATTGCGCAATGGAGGTTTGACTGTACCTTCCCGGTGAGCCAGGGAAAATAGGAACTACACGATAAAGGGTTGACGAGCCCTGATGCGGAACTAGCCGTGGAACTCATGTGGTTACCTTTATGGTGGTATTGGTACACTTGAACGATATTGGAACAACATTGGAACATTTGTAATGAAACGTAATTGGAACAATGGAAACCACACTTTGGAATACCTTGAAAACACATGGAAAGTTTTGGAAACAAATAATGATAATTGCCCTTTTTCCTTTGGTAGTCACATTTCATATTGAGCCTACTTCTATGCATGCATCTCACATTGCTTTGTCCATTACATTGCAATCATATGAATCATTTGTTTAAGTTTTCCTACTAGGCGTTTGCCTAACCCTCTATTTTTATAGGGAAGGAACCGTCTATCTAGTTTGATGGAGTCAAGCATTTGGAAGGCATGGAGCATGGTCTAGCCTTGGATCATTTTATCTTTCGTATTTCATTTTGTCTTTTGAAAATGTTGTAAGGATAACACCCGAACTTGTATTGTTTCTTAAATGCATGTGATGTATGATGTGGATCATCTAAATGTTTTGTAGGAATTATGGTTTAGACTTTTAATGCATATGCTCTTGTATCCTTATTCATATTCCTTCAAAAACATTGTTTAAATTTTCAAGGGTGTTACAAGCGGTGTGTCAAAAACACTCAAGCTGGCCCCCCTATCTCCTCGGGAACCATCGTCCCTATCAACTGTGACCCCACACCATCTGGGTAAAAAGCCTCAAAATATCCACATCGTGATGCAGCCACGTCGCCAGGATCGACTCCAAAGTCTATGTCATCAATATCGAAGGGAGACTTCTCCCTCTCCTCCTCCGCAAGTCTCGAAGGCCCAGCCTCATCTGTAGGCTCCTTCCCTGGTCTACGCTGAGAAGTCATCCTACAAAACAAAGGAAGAAATCATTAAACCCTGCTAGTCAAACGACTCAAGTTTAGGTAACAAAAGCTACAGCACAGTGAACACGAAAGGTCGGTAATATCTCTCTATGGTTATCGATATATACAACTGTTCACAACTCCTAAGTTATAACACATCTCTATGGTTATAACTCGGGGAATAATTTATAGACTTGGTAATCTCTTACTATGATTAGCAATGCAGATTCAAATTCACAATTTTCAGGGACCTCGCTAGTATCTATCTAAGACTACATGTTCACAACTTCGAGAACAAAAATATCAGTAGTATATATCTAAGGCTACTGATTTACATCTTCAAAAACCTCGATAGTATCTATCTAAGGCTATAGGTTGGTATTTTCAAAAAAATCCCGATAGTATCTTTCTACGACTACAGATTTATGTTTCAAAAACCTATGGTAGTACCTATCTGAGACTACAGGTTTGCATTTTTGAGAATCTCAGTAGTATCTTTCTAAGACTACAAAGCTAAATTTTCCGAAACCTACAATGGTACCTTGCTAAGGCCATGGGTTAAAATTTTCCTAAAACCTTAGTGGTACATTTCTAAGGCCATAGGTTAAACTTTTCAAAAACCTACAGTAGTATCTATCTAAGACTACATGTGTACATTTTCAAGAATCTCGGCAGTATCTTCCTAAGACTACAGATTCAAATTTTCTGAACCCTACAGTGGTACCTTGCTAAGGCCACATGTTAAAACTTTTCCGAAACCTCAGTGGTACCTTTCTAAGGCCACATGTCAAACCCTTCAAAAACCTACGATAGTATCTATCTAAGGCTATAGGTTTATATTTTTAAAAGGCTCAGTAGTATCTTTGTAAGACTACAGTTTCAAGCTTTCCGAAACCTATAGTTGTATCTTCTTAGGACCGTAGGTTGAAATTTTCCAAAACCTACAGTGGTACCTATCTAAGGCTGCAGGTTAAATTCCTCAAACCCTTGACAACACCTATCTAAGGCTCCAGGTTCACATTTGCAAAACCTACGGTAGTACCTATCTAAGGCTACAGGTGTACGTTTTCAAAACCTCGATGGCATCTTTCTAAGACTATAGGTTAAATTTTTCAAAAACTTCGGTAGCATCTATCTAAAGCTATGAGTTTACGTTTTCAGAAACTTTGATTGTATCTCCCTAGGGCTACAGGTTCAAATTTACAGAAAACAATCTCAGTAGTATCTCTCTAAGACTATGGATTCACGTCTCCAAAGCCTCGATGGTATCTTTCTAAGACCACAGGTCCACATTTTCAAAAAAATCTCCCCAGTGGCATCTCTCTAAGGTCGTAAATTTAAATCTTTAAAACCTCGATGGTATCTTTCTAAGATCCCAGGTTACGACTTTAAAAATCTCGTTAGTATCTCTCTATGGCTACAGATTTAAAAAGAAGTATGATAATATCTCTCTATGGTCATCATTCAGATTACGATTTGCAAAATCTCAGTAACATCTTCCTACGATTGTAGATTTTCATAATTTCTAAAATCCTTATAGCATCTCCGTACGGCTATTACTCGTGGCAAAATTTCGCTTATGATATTATCTTCCTACGATTATCGTTCAAGTTTCAGGATTCCAAAATTTTAGTGACACCTGTCTACGGTTACTAATCAATTTCAAGTCTCACTTACGGTGGTATCTTACTCTGATTTACCATTCAAGTTTCAGAATTTAGAAATTTTTAGTAACACCTGCCTATGGTTACTAATCCATTTTACACTTACGGTAATATCTTTCTACGATTATCGTTCAAATTTCAAAATTTCAAAATTTTAGTATTACTTGTCTATGATTACTAATTAATTTTAAATCCTACTTATGGTAATACCTTCCTATGATTATCATTCAAGTTTCGAAAAATTTTAGCGACCTTCCTATGATTACTAATCACTTCTACACTTATGATAATATCTGCCTACGATTATCGTTCAAGTTCCATAAACAATTTTAATAACATCTTTCTACGGTTATTAATCAATTTTAACTGCTCACTTATGGTAGTATCTTTCTACTACTACCGCTCAAGTTTCAAAAAAATTTACAGTAATAACTACCCATGATTACTGCTTTCAAAATTATGCCGATGATAGCATCTTTCTACGACTGTTCATTAAAATCAAAATTTCAAAGCACGGTGATATATGTCTACGGTCATAGTGTCAAAATCAAAGTGTCAAAAGAATTTCGGTGACAACTTTCTATCGATCGCCCGTCAATTTTTTTCCTCTAAAAACATGGTGTCACGATTCCGATCGTCAACTTATGAAAACTCCGGTGATATTTTCCTACAATTATCCTCAAGTCCCAAATTTTTTAAAAATGACATCTTTCTACCGGTCATCCGATAAATTTTCAAAAACACATTTTTTGAGATTATAATCACCTGTTTACAAAAACTTTAGTATTATTTTTTTTACAAATACCGCTACGTGCCAAACATCGCAAATAACATCTCCCTGCAGTTATTGTTCAAAAAAATATTCAACGACATCTTTCTACGGTCATCTTTTCAAAATCCTAGCAGTGTCATCTCACTAACGATCGCTCTCGTTGAGATCAAAATGATATTTTCAAAATTTTCATCACTGCGCCAAGTGCGAGAAATTTCTAAATGGATGGCATAACAGCTACGATATTAGCGATGCACAGCAAAAATCAAAGTACATACTTGTTTTGACTAACTAGCGTATTTCCTAGCACAGATATAAAAAATTTAATAAATGTAAGAAAGAATAGTTGCCGGATACTTACTTGTATGATCTGAACCAAGTCTGCCGAGAGTGAATCAATCAAGAGATCAAGCACCGGGACGTCGTCGAAGAAAAATTTGAGCAAGAGCATAAGTTTGCTAAGCCTCACAAAGTGTTCAGAAGTCTGAAGTTCGAATGAGTCTCACTGCCTCAAATCTTTCCTAAATATGCTCTGTGTCGTGACTATAGTTGCGACATTATTAAAAAATAATAAATTCAGTTAGTCTCGAGCAATGTGCCCAGCTAGCGCCCAAGGGGCAGCTTTTGGATTTTTTTGGGGAAGGATCAGATCAGGCCCCAAACGCGACCCGCCGGTCCGAACTGTGACTTCGATGAGTCAGATCTGCGTCATCGACAACTCCAAATTTTTTTTGATTCTACTAGTAGATGTCAAATTTCTCTGAGGAGACAGGAAAAATCAGAAACATACAAGCCGTGAGTCAAAATTTCACGCATAAATTTATCTTTGTCTATATTTGCTATGCAAAGTACACAAAGAGGGGCAACTGTTGATACCCAATTTTTGGCTCAGCCCCCACAAGTTTAGAAATCGTCAAAATGGTCTTCAGAGACGTCAGTACGCACATCCAGAATGTTCGAACTTCTCGCGAACAGCACCGACGTTAGTCAAAATTTTTAAAACGATGAGCCAACAACGATAAAGTGTTAAGGAACATTTACCCGTCTCGGAATTTCAAACCGACTCCTCAGTCAAGACAAATTTTGAACAAACGGCACAGAAACCGCATCCGAACAGGCAAAATAGTCAGGAACAAGCAGAATCCTGCACGAGCATCCAAAATTTTTCTTCTGAAGAGAATATCGAAGGTAAATGCATTACTGAGAAGCTGGTATAAAGACTGAATCCATCCGACCCAAAACCGGAATTCAGTTGAGGATAAACGTCAATTCGTTCAGATTTCCTTATAGTTGTCAGCCAGCCTCAGAAATCAGTGAACGTATTTTGTACGGACCTCATCTTCAAAGTCTGAGATTCCCTATAGAATAGATTTTCTGGAAGTTGAGCAGCCCAAGAGGTGCACCAACCACTTCTCACTTTGTTTAAAGCATCAGAACCATATTTCTGGGTTTTTCGGGAAAGGTCCGAATCAAGCCTGAGATATTTTCTAAATTCACGATCCAACCCAGCGATCACGAATATCAAATTTAAAATGTCAAAGTCAGAGTTCGACGAGGGGCCGACCAAGCGCAAACAGAAACTTTGGACCAAGATCAGAACTGCAGGATACTTTTTCAATTTTAAAAATATTTTCATTTATTTTTAATTAATTTTCGAATCAAGATAAGCTCTGAAGGCTTTAAGAAGCTTCCAAAAATATCTCCCCTACACGTGGCCTGCGAGCCACGCGATTGGTCCAAAAATCATACATGTCGCAACTATAGTTGCGACATAGACCAATATATATAGCCATCCACCATAACAACAATCCAGACCTTCAAGCATCTTCAATACCCAAATTACACTCAAACACCAAAGCCTCTGGGCATTTTCTTTTGTTAGTTTCCCGAAAACTACTCAAAAACTGATTGAACCTATGAAAAATCCAAATTCAACCAAGAACAAGTCTCATTCTTGAAGTATCCCGAGCTTATTTTATTCCGTTAAATTAATTTGCCTCTTATTCTTGGGAGACTCTTGATAGTCTTCTAATTCATAGTTCAGTATTAGTCACTCAGCCGCGTTCGATACTATAGCTTACTATGTTTTAAAGAAGCTATCTACAGAATTCGTCTCCCCGAATTGTACAGATTCAAATAATAAATTTGCTGCAATTTTTTAATACTTGTCTTTTTTCGAAAAAATATCTCCTAAAGAATTTTTTACTTTATGTATTTCTCCTCGTTAGAATTCGGCACATTCTTGGCTATGCCGGTTCTGCTGTCGCGTACGAGAAGAACATAAAAACATCTTCATTCCAAAAATATAATTACTATTTACATTATTATTTCTATAGCCCGACCTTGTCGGTATGCTATATACTTGCCGTCTAGCTCGGAATATATTTATCTCAGTTTATATATACGATATCTTATCAACTATTATATATGTACTATCATCTAGCTCGAACTATATCCATTTCGGTTTATATATATGATATCTTATATCCCTATCTATATATATTACAACATATATATTCTATCTCTCTTCAGTGATTAATTTTTGCTTTCCCCAAAACACTTTCAAACAAAATAAAAATCTTGTATCCATACTCTGAAGTGAAAGCTTACAGTAGCTGTCAGAATCGAATTAAAGGAATTTCATGTGACTCAGATCATTTCCGGAGCACTCGATATTCTGAGAGGATTTTTTTATACTTAAAGAAAATAAATCCCTCCTCCATTTTTCAAAACCCAGTCGAAGCTCTGTTTAATTGGTAAAAATAAATCATTCTTCCAAAGCCCGGTCAAAACATTTTTTGGCAACTTTTCCATAAAATATTTTTCACAGTCGAAGTTCTGTCCGACTGAAAAATACAAAAACACTTTTAAAACAAAACCAAATTCCTCGATCCGTACTCTGAAGTGAAAGCTTGCAGTAGCTGTCAGACTCGGATCACTAGAATGCCTTGTGACTCGGGTCATATCGATTCACTCGATATTCTTTGGAATTTTCGAATAAAAAATATCCAATCTTTCCAGAAAATGGTCGAAGCTCAGTTCGACCTAGTTCAAACATTCCTTTCTGAAATTAAATCGAAGCTCTGTTCGACTAAAATAAAATTGTTTTCTCAAACGCAGTCGGAATTTTGTCCGATCGTAGAAAAATAATTTTCGAGGATTTAGCCGAAGTTCTATCCGGCTAAAGTCCAAAATCATTTTCGAGGCACAGTTGAAGTTCCGTCTGACTGCCTAAACATAAAATCATTTTTTCTAGTTGGAATTCAGTCCAACTATAATAAATATTTTCCAAAACATGGCCGAAGTTCTGTCTGAATCAAAATAAAATCTTGATTTTAAAAATGCAATCGAAGTTCTGTCCGACTATCGCAAATAAAATTAAATTAACAAAACAAAGTCATTTTCAAACACAGTCGAAATTCTGTTCGACTGTAGAAATTTTTTTTTCACCAAAGTTCTATCCGGCTAAAAAATGATCCTTTCTTATAAAAAACAGGCCAAAAGCTGCCCGTAATTCTTTCAAAATCAAAACCGGGCCGACAGACTGCCCGTCAAAATTCCCCCTTTCTAAACCGAGCCGAAATTCGCCCATCAACAACTATATCTAGTAGTCATTTAAATTCAATTCATTTCATACATAATCAGTAATAATTTTTCATTTCTCTTAGCTGAGAAAACAATTAATTTTGGCTCAAAAAGAGATTTACTTTTGAAAGAGAAGTACCAAAAGGGCGAGTGGGGTGCCTAACACCTTCCCCATTCGTAATTGAATCCCCAAACTCAAAATTCTGATTTTGCAGACACCTTTTCCGAATAAAAAGACATTTTATTCAAACAAAATGACATCTTTTTATGATAAAAATACCGGTGATTTGGCACACCACAACTCGATGTCGAGTGGCGACTCCGAAAATTCAAAATTGGCATACTCAGGCCGTCACCCGTTTTCAAACAAACCCCTATAATAACAAACAAAATTCCAACAGCGCGGATTCTTCCGTCCCATAAAACGGCTCCTCCCAGACAGGAGACGAGGGAAGGATAGAAAAATTTCCCGACGCGACAGATACATTGATAAAAAATAGAACTTTTTGATACATTAATAAAATCACAACATGTACAATACGTGCACCAGTAAGTTAAGAACAGTAAAAATGCAATATTATAGTTAATATATGGTCCAATATAATGTGACGTGCTGCATTTGGTTTGGTATTCCACAGTCCATTTTTTCACCTTGAAATAAAATAAAATTCCACATCCGAGTTTCATAGCAATACACTAATGGGATGTTTTTTTTCTTCAACTATTTATGATGTGGTATTTTATTAAACACATAGTGAGTGAAGACATGTATCAGAATTTTGAAAGAAGTCAATTGCTCATACAAAATGCGAAAACTAATGATTTAGAATAAAATCAATAAAAGTAACATATCATGGAAAAAACAATAAACTCGTCAATAAGAAGAGAAGATAAGAGGACTCAGGGGATTTCAAGATTAGGTGGATGCTCTCACTTGGATGCTCACCAGATTCAGTTGAAATATTATGAAAAAGTATGTTGTGTGTCACACTCCATAAATTTTAATATAAGTTATAACCGTTTTAGAAATTAAACCATATAAAGTTTCAGCTAAATTAGGTTCTCGATTAGAGAAATATATCCGTTTTATCATATCGAGTGTGGTTATATCATTTGGAAAGCCCATTGAACCTATTCGTTTTGTTTGGTGCTAGTTCGGGGCATTCCGGGATGGCTTTGGGGACCATTTTGCAAGTTCTTTGCATTCTGGTGCATTTGCACCGGTGAAGATTGGAGTTGCACTGGTGCAAGTGATGTTCAGAGTGCAATGTCTCCTTTTTGAAGCAGTTGCATCGGTGCAGGCAATTGTTGCACCGGTGCAAAGTGGCTCTAGTAGGTTTTGTTAAAGTTTGCATCGGTACAGGTAGAGTTGCACCGGTGCAGGGGTGGTTTGCATCGGTGCAGGTGGGAGCTGCACTGGTGCACAAAGGTTCTGAACTGAGGTAGTAGGGTTTGCATCGGGTTATGCATTGGTGCAACGGGGGTTTGCACTGGTGCAGACCTGACTTGTACCGGTGCACCTGTTGTTCTGCAGAGTATAATTAAGGACAATCTTGTCTTTTCGCTAGGGGTCATATATATACACCATATACTCCGAAAATATGCCATTTATGTAGATTCCCCTCTCTCTCTTCCTCCCTCAAACCCTAAACCTCTTCCTCCCTCTCACTTCTCTCTTAAATCCTCCCCCATTCGTCAAGAATTAAGGGTTTTGCCCTTCTTTAATGTCGATGAGAGCGACAAGGGCTACGCGTTGATGGGTTTGGATCGTGGCATTTCGGTAAGTCTCTCACTCTCCTTTTCTAGCCCTAGATTGTTTGTTTACTCTCCTCCATTGTTAGCTAATGGTCAAGTATTGTAGGTTGCAATGAGAGCTTCATAGCGGCGGGTTCGGATCGTGTTGGGCATTTTCTAGCGATTGCTCCGGTGACCTCTCCGGCGAGTTTCCGACAATGCTCCGGTGGGTAATTTCTAACTCCTATTTAGTATGCGTGGGTGTCATGACCCATCCCGGATTAATAGAAAATAATAATGAAATCCGGCTACGAATCGCGACTCAACAAAAACTAACAAAGGGGAAATTGAGCCTTATTTTACAACATAATATATTTTTTTCTTTCATTTCAAATTAACTACGCAGCGGAACAAGAGTAATACTAAAATAAACCTCCAAAAACTGACAGTACCAAGTGTGACAATCTAAAAACATGACCCAGAACAAGGTCCTAAAATAAAAGAGTGATCTACTACAAGTGCTAAGACTCTGAAATATAAATAAAGATCACACATCCTCTCTCTACTACAAAGAAGAGGAAGAGTACTACAACTACAATATATGACTCCAACTGAAAGAGAGTCCTGAAAGCCTGGCAATGAACCCACTATGCCGCCTTACCTAGATAAAATGACAGGAGTATCAGATTCACAATCATTATAGAAAAGAGATTAGTATGGTACAACAATAAAAGAAATACAAAGGGGTCGTGCCTCTCCCCACATGTAGTCCATAATAGAAAAGTAACGAAGGGGTTGTGCCTTTCCCCTCAAGTAGTCCTCAACAGAAAATTAAATATGCCAATGCATATGAATGTTATGAAATTCATCTTTTTAATATTTAGGAAGCTTCCATCATCATCATCAAAGCTATGGAGGACATCCCGCTCCACTAGCCAAGGGCGAATAAATCAAGCCCTAGTATTCCATCATCGTAGGCAAACACAATATTGAGAAGCTCACTGCCAAGCATCTACCGTCTCCCAATATGTGCAGCCGGAATACAATATTCCATCATCATAGGCAAACATAATGTTGAGAAGCCCGTTGCTAAGCATCTACCGTCTCCCAACATGTGCAGCCGGAATATAAACATCGTTGTGCATTTGCATGATAATGTATGCATACACCATGAAATCACATTCATCACATCTTTTTATCATCATATGGCATCATCATGAAAATATGCTTATGTATGCCAACATCATCAATTATTACATCTTTATCATCGTAAAACATCATATAAGACTATGCTTGCATATTTTCATCAACGACATCATTACATCATCATCTTTGAACTAAGTACGAAGCATGTGAATATACATTGATTTAAGCAATAATTATCATGAATCTAATCATACACCATTTCAGCCATCATGTGATCATGCATTCGTAGCTATACCATCAACAATCAGAACATGCTAACACATATTACCAACCAGGCAATTGATCAATCATTCTCTTTAACTAATGTGAAGCATGTGACATTATCTCAACTGAAAATCAACTATCACAAGTCTAAAACATGTATTTTTCAGTCATCATGTGAGCAATTAATTAGATTACACCAAGTACCAAAATCTGAGAACATCCAAGGCATACAACATGTATCGTCAACCAAGGGTGTAACCAAACAAAACATCGACATCTAGCATGTAACATGTAAATCTATAATTCTATAAAAGAGAGGAATCTACACACTCACCAACAATTGGGCAAACGCAGCAACGAATCTAACGGACCGCCTTAGAGTACTCCGGCTGGTCTCCTGTTATACATTTAAGAGGATATAAGAATTTCCCTTAAATACTTAGTATTTAATAAATTCTTAATTATTAATTACTGCTTTATTTAACCTCTGCAACCTCTGAAATCCTATTAAAAGATGTTTAAGGTTATTATAAAAATGATTATTAAACAAAAATATATTTTCCTCAAATGTTTCCAAACCGGTATACCACTGGTATACCGCCCGACATGCCGGCATGCCGGTTAGTGAAATTTTCCATTTTTTTAATACTAACCAAGGTTTACTGGGAAACTTTCTTAAGGCCGGTACGCAATTCGGTATGCCTCCCGGTATACCGGCCGGTATACCAGTGCGCATACCGGTCAGTGTTCTGGGCAGCAGATCGAAAATCTACTTAAACACCTTCTCATTTTTCTTAATTAAACACATCTAAACTCGACTTTTGAGACTCCAAATCATGAAAATAACCATCCTAAGATGTATTATAATGTTACCCTCAAATCATACTTGAATTTGGACTAAACAAAACAACTTCTAATTCATTAAAAATCATGATTTTTCAACATAGATCTAAAAAATCAGTTCTTAATCGAGATTAGTGAAAAACCATAATTCTGGACTAATTAAAATACGAAATTGAAAATCCAAACCGTTGAATCTTACCTTAAGGATGTTAGGAACAACCTTTGTGAAGGGTTTTCCTCCAAACTCTTTGATCTTAGGCTTGATCTTTGCAAAGTCTCTAGGTCACTCTCTCTCTAATCACCTTCTCAAATAGCCTTCAAGAGTTGGAATTCAACCCTAATGGGAGAACACTCAAATTTATACCTCCCTAATCAGGTTTTTATGTATTTAAGACCCTTTTGCCCTTCATTTAAAAGGGTATTAACCCTTGTGTGCCACCTTTCTAACTTAAATATATGTATTTATTAAGAGGCATTTTTAATTATACATAAAATTCTTATTAATTTCATAAAAACCCTTTATACTCTTATTTCTTTTCCTTTATTTTTTTCAATAAAATAAATAAATCTAATTAAATAATTTGATAAAGATACGGGTATTACAACTCTCCCCCACTTAGAAAATTTCGCCCTCGAAATTAGAATACGCACCCTAGATACT
>NMUG010005231.1:0-13269 GCA_002855965.1 Monotropa hypopitys | reverse complement strand
TAATAAGAAAAAATTTTATTCCGCATTTTTATTGATGAGTTTGATTCGGGATGTTACAGTCCTACTATGGGAGAATACAAGGCATATGGGGAATACAAGATCCCATATGCTTGAACATAATCATGGATTTTGAATACATGAAATCCCATCAATGAATACAAATGTGCCTTAGGGAATCCAATGAAATCCCGAGGTCATATTAGGCTTGAATACATGGAATACCTAACATGAAGCACGTCTTCTCGGAACTGAATAAATGGAATGTCCGAGGAAGAATACATATCATGCTCAGACTTTGAATACATGTCCGACACTTAATACAAAATACACCCATTCAAGGAATACACAACAGGAATTCATATAATACAAAATACATAGAATATGCGACTTATATGAGTGACCAAGAAGAGGCTCGTCAACTAACTCCTAGTATGAATACAATATCCTCGCGGTTTCCCGAAATGCCGGGAGGGCCTAGTCAAGCTCCCATTGTACAATGTCTCTAGAATATACCCTAAATACAATGCTTAAGTCCACACACTCGACGAATATAAAGGTTGGGCTTGAATACATGGAACACCTGCCACTTATAATATATCCAAGGGTATATAGAATACATATTAATACATCTTCTTTTATCTTGAAATGCATTTGAATATGTGGAATACAATTCTCTTAAATGAATACATGATTGTTACAACAATACTCTCTTGGAGTATGTTTTCATATTGACATGCGTTGAATTCATTAAGTCAATCTTTCAAGTAATTGAATTGCAATATTCGAATATTAGGTTATTAGTCTACAAAAGGCACAATGTGCCAAATCCCAATCAAATCATACCACCAAGTTCACCCAAGGGTCACATGGCTACAATCCAATCATGCCACATCAATTTTACTTCCTCAATTTGACCCAGGCCTACAAAGGGCATTTTATTAAAATTTGAGACTCGAATGACTCTAAATTCATGCATTACTCCAATCAATTCCAACAAAATGCCTATATTCCACAGATTTTCTCAAAATTACACATCGAGCATTTTATCGAATATGTGGTGGGCCACCCAAAAAGACCACAAGTTCACTAACATAATCAATCGACCCAATATAGATTTCTAGTCCTTGCCCTAGCATTAAAACGAATACTCAACCTTCGTGACATTGAAGGCCAAGAATACGACCACTAAAACTCTCTACGAACACCATACTACCCTCAAGACTTTCTAAATCAAATTCAATACGAATCATTGGTCAAATAAAACTCAAGCAAAATCTAGAGGAAGGGGAAGCAAGGGAAAAAACACTACACACACATACGAGACAATAGAGAGTGTTACCCACATTTAAGCTGAGAACCTGAAATCTCTAGGTGAGAGATTCTTCACAGATGGATGATCCAAGACTACCACGACGAAGCCCTCACGATGCACGTCAATTTTAATGAAGAGCTTATCTTCCAAAACCCTACAGAGAGGGGCCAAAAGTGAGAGAGAAGAAGGAGGGAGAGAGAGATTTCGAGAGAGATGACAGAGAGAGATGGACTTACGACTGGGTTCAGGGGAGAGGGTCTGAAAATGAGAGGTAGGGATCTCACTCTCTCTCAGTCATACACACACATATATGTTCCCCAAAATGACTAAAATAACCCCCAACTAAAATCACAAACGTTTGCGAAAACACTTTATTTCAATATATGCCTAAGGCATATATCGAAATACAAGCACACTAGGCACACCCAAAATAACTCGCATATCGATATACAAAGGACCCATATATCGATATGCAACCTCTCGAGTCATCTCTCAAAGTATATGCATTTCGATATGCAACCCTTGCATATCAAACTGCAATCTAATGCTCCAAATCTGTATATCGATATACAGATGAACAAGGGGAGATAGCAGACTTGTATTTTGATATGAAATCACCTTGCATATTGAAATACAGCCACACTGGAAGGCTCCCACGAAGGGGCCATATCGAAATGCAATTCCCAAGGGCTAATCACCATATCGAAATAAAATCACCCACAAGGGCACAAACAAAATGTATTTTGATATGTAAGCAATTGCATATCGAAATACAATCAATGGGAAGGCCCACCAGAGGGGCCATATATCGAAATATAAAGGGCCAAGGGCAAGGCCCTATTTCTATATACAAGCTCACTGGTCAAACCCTATATCGAAATAAAGGTAGGGAATCAATAAAATGGGAAAATTTAAGAAATAATTAAATAAATCTTAATTAAATTCACAAAACTCCAATAAACCCCGAATTAAATGATATAATTTCCCAAACGAAAAAATGCAAAATGAAAAAATAACGCAATTTGAATGGACTAAATCTGAGTTCAAACGAAGAAGGTTATGGTCAAAATATGAAACGAAAAAATGAATACTGTTGTGCTCATCCAGAGGAAGGACTTTGGTCATTAGGATGAGGTTGGTTGAGGAGGGATTTTGGTCAACCCTTGTCCGGACCAAGGGGTTTGCTCGTCCGGACAAGGGTTGCTCGTCAGGACGAGGATGACGTGATGTGAACATTTTTAAGGGTAAAATGGTATTTGTAAGGCCTAATTCGGTTTTTAAGGTCCCTAATTGTGTATTAGGGTTATAGAACTATTTTGTAGCCTATAAGGCTCATTCTTTATAGAAAGATAGGGAGAGGGAAGAAGAGAGAGATTCTCCTTCAACCTTGGTGAATTGAAGCTCTGGGAATGATCCGATACCGGATTTGTAATCCTCAAAGCATAGGGATTGTCCTACAAGGTATGTTTCCTTTATTATTATATTTTTATTTTTGGGGATTTCGTGGATCTAGTATTGTATAATCATGGTGTGGGGGAAATAGGTTCATATCCTCGTTATGGTCAGAGTATGGTGACCAATTTCATGTATGGGTGGGTTGATAGTGGTGTTTGGAGTTGTAGATCTAGGACCTTTGAATAATCCTAGGAGAGTTGTAGAGATGAATTCCTTCGCCGTATCATTGGTCGATTGGAGGTGTGTGTGTGTGTGTTTATGCGGTGTGTATAGTGGTTGATTTTATTTATTCAAGGAAAGTGTATGTTTGTCGGCTTATAGCACATGTATGTTTGGAGGTTCAATGTTTTAGCATGTAGTCGTCGTAGTGGAGTGTTGGTGCTTATGTCATCATAGCGGCCATGTTGAGGTCATAAGATTTGTCAATCAAACTTTAATTTTATGCGTAGGTGTTTGTACCAGTTCTAAGTATTGTAGTTGGTCAATGTTTCGAGGAGTTAACATCGACATCGTTTATACGGTATTTCAGTGAGTTTGGTAGATATATTATTGGTGTTATATATCTGTGTATATAGGTGTTTTCCTTTCAAATAAATGATTGGTAAGATATTGTGCATGATGTAAATTGGATGAAAATCATGAAATTCAAGGATTATACATGTGTATGCGTATGTGTGGATGTGCATGTGTTAATAGACACGAATGGTGGAAATTATGGAAAATCACATTATCAAAAAAAATATGGAAGAGTGTGAGACGATGGCATGAGTCATGATAATTGTTTGTATATTAACTTGTCACCGACTTGTAATATTGTGATTAAGTGACTTGGTGGCCAACGTGTAATGCTATAAATACATGTGTTTGTATAATCGAAAAATCGCATACTTGTGGCCAGTGTGGGCATAAAGACTGGCAAGATTGCCATGAGTGTTTACAGGTGGCTAGTGTGGGCACTAAACATCGGCAATACTGGCTTGACTTGTTTTGGCATCCAGTTTGAGCAAAACTTTGGCAAGATTGCCATGAATCTATAAGGGTCGCTAGTGTGGGCAGAACTTTAGCAAGATTTCCATGAATATATATGGTTATCCAATATGGGCAAATTATTTACGAAAATGCCAAGAGGTAGTGTGGGTTATCCTTGTTGAACATGGCAGGGTAACATGGTTATTGTGTGATGTTTCATTTCAAATAACCTTGTCAGATAGTAAAGATCGTGACTAGAAATGACCAATTGAATGGACAACTACGTAACTCATAATAGAATTTTGGACATGGTTATCCCAAAGAATACGTGTGTAATAAAAGCTATAAAAATGTATAGTGGATGCACATAGGTAGACTCGGTGGTGAATGCAAGAGTGAAATCATAAAGATACATAATTGACATGAATGTACATTGAGAAATGTGTATGGGCACATATCAAACAAACGTGGTGTAAGTCATGGAATATCTTTTGAAAAGGAGAAACCAAATGGTGATGTGTGTTATGCATAGTTTAAATTATCAACATTGTGAAATGGAATCCATATTATGGCATTGGACTAGCTTTTCATCATATTACCTTGTAATTCTTATTGAGGCACACTAGATTACATCTTGGAACTAATTGTGGATATACATTTGTTCATATCTTATGCTATATCATTATTGTGCATTGATTGGCACTTAAATGTGTCAATTAGAAACCTCATTTCCCTTAAGTTTTGCCAACTTTCCATGACTCAAAGCTAATTTTAATATGACATTTTTGTGTCATTAGATTTTGGGCTGACCTCTTAAACATATGTTAAGACCTCATTGTTATGACGTTGTTTGCTGTTAAGTTTTGTCTAAGGTTTTTCAGGAGATGACAGCAAGTCAAGGAAGAAGAAAAGCTGAGGAAGTGAATAAAACATCACATGATCTTCCAGAAGACCAGTGGCCATGTTCCAGAAGACCAAGAACAAAAGTATCAGCAGAAGAAATTCAAGTCATCATCTTCTGGAACACCAAGTCTCATCTTCCAGAAGATTAAAAGTAAGGCAACAACACCAATGTGCAGAACACTTGTTCTTCCGGAATACCACTCTTTATCTTCCAGAAATTGAACACCAAGGAAATCAAAGTATGGAAGTCTACTGACAATCTTCCGGAAGATCATTCACCATCTTCCAGAAGATCAATTGATGTGGTTTTGACAAAAATAACTTCGGATCTATTGCTTTTCTGGGAAAACTTGAGGGATCTAAACTGTAAATTCCTCTAAAATTAGAGGGAATTTTTTAGAAGCTTCGAGGAGTCTATAAAAAGAAAAGCCCGGGAACAAATTGAGGAGGCTGGGTGCTTGCACCAAGTACCCATTTAGGAATTACAGTAGCTAATTAATTCTGCATTTTATTTTATTTCCTGTTACTGTTTCATTAGCTGTAGATTTCATTTTCTTCTGTGTTTTCCTCAATTCTATTTTAGTTGTTCTCCTATTATGAAATTTCAGTAATGTTTCCATTAGTTGTGAGTATTTTAATTTTGGGGATTTGATCTAAGGAAATTGGTTAAATCTGATTGTCTCTTCTCTCCTTCTCTTCCACTTTGGGTTTTCAATGCTTATGGTTGATTGGTTTTAGATCTGTGCAAATGAAATCAATCAGAGGTGAGTATAACTTTGATTGGATGTAGACAATCCTTGAGATTGGCACATCCAATGCTTAGTTCATGACTTGGTCTGATTCGAATTGATGTTGAATAACAGATCCAATTCCGTTGAAATCTCTTTTTAGTTTAATTAAGTTCTCTCAGAATATATTCCAGGGGGATCCTAATTTAGTTGCATACCTCCTGTGTAATTGAGGGTTGAGAAGTAAAGAATTGATTCTTGGGTTCCCCAATAACCAAGGGTTGGATTCTAATTTTCTTACATTTAGTTAATTCACTATTTCTACTTTCTGATTTCACCACACCATTCACAATTTCACCAACCCACTTCACAATTCAACCAAATAAATAACTAAATCAATTAAATCCAATTCAAACCGAAGTCCCTGTAGAAATGACCTGGTTCTTACCAATCTTATTATGCTTGAGCGACAAACACATAGATTAATTAACTTGCGCTTGGGCGGGTTAATCTACTTTCTGTTTTAGTCTTTCATAGCTTCCATTTTCTGGATCAATTTGCACAATTAAGTATGTGTCAAGCATTTTTGGCGCCGTTGTCGGGAATTTCGGTGTCTTGTTGTAACGCCCCATGTTTTTAAGTAAAACATTTCCAATATTGTTTTTTGAAATACAATAAACTCAAACATCGGGGCATTAATAGTTACTATACAGAAGCATTGCAGTTGAAGTTCTCATTACATTAATCTTGATACAATGTACAAAACTGAAAGTGTATAGAAAAAAGTACAACTAAGCTACTCGCTACAAATTGTAAAGAGAAGTACAACTACAAAAGGATAACAACCTGAAAAGTGAAAGGAAGTACAAAGTCCAAAGAGAGACAGGGCCGCAGCTCCAAAGGAACCAGCTTCTAGCATAAGCTCCAAATCCCCCTGCAAAAAAAATCCTGTAGTACAATCCTGGAAAAGTGAGAGAAGGGAGGGTCTGAGCAAACCATGGCTCAGTGAGGTAACAACTAACGACTACAAAGCATGTACGAGCGCATGCGACCCTAAGTGCCACACACAAAAGTAAGTAAAGTCAAGGAGAAGGCACAACACACGCACACACCCAAGTAACGTGAAACTAGGAGTATCCCCAAAGTCCGACAGGTAAAGTGTCACCTCAAATTACAATGATGTTTCCCAAGTAAGTACTATCACTAGAGAACTCTACTAAGGGACACGCGAACTTCAATACTTAATAGCCCCTGCTCTCAACCCAAAACCACGGTCAAGACACGACCAACATCTATAATCGCTCGCAAGGAACCCAACGTCAAGTCCTCTCATCATTCCCATCATTTCCATGTTCATTAGTAACGTTTTGGATTCACATGATTGTAGTTGATATTGAATCTTGGAGTTATACATTCCATCATTTTCCCACCTTGGCTCACCCAAGGGGCACATCAACACTACCCTCACAAGTTATCACTTTATTCCAATATTCACATCTGATTGACTCCTAAACAAGCGAGTCTCCAAACTCCCCAAGATAAGGGCGAGTAAATCACATGTGTTAAGATTTGTTCCAGGATCCCGCCTGCCAGCGTATCCAGTATATTCTGAGACTTTTGGGAACTCGTATCTCCCACCTATAGCCAAAGGATCTCATTCCTAGATCATCACCCATCAATGATATCTAGTGATTCCGTGACTTCGAGGGAATGCGTATCTCCCACTTAACACCGCAAACGGACTTGGGCAAAATCATCCAAGTTAGACCACACATTATGCTTCCTTGTTCCATTAGTGAGTTTTGGTGAATGATTGAAGATTGGCTAAGGGTGTTCCTCGTGGGATCCATCCCTCGTATTGGGAATTCATTATATTCATTTGGGTACATTTTGTTATAGGTCAAAACATCACCTCCCCATGTTTCCACGATTTTCCTCAAGAATGAGGTCCAACACCAAGGGGATTCGTACCGACGATACCACCATGTCACTAGTACCCACAGAAGTCACAACACCCACGTATCCCAAGGATTTCCAAGACCAAACCCAAACACCTAGAACTTTCACCACATTAACAACAAGGGTAGAGTCCCCATTTCACCAACACTCACGTTCTCGTCATACCACAAAGACCCAAGTAGATCAAACACGTCCTAAACGTTCGTCTCTACAATTCGGTACGGTCGTTACACCCAAATTCCACCTCAAGGCCTATTCGGGCATTTCATCAAACATGTGGCGCCTATACCACTCTAGGGGCAACCCTCGACGCGCAAATATTCTCTCTACCTCAATACCATTCCAGAACCAACGCAATTACCCGAGACTAACCCAACACCAATCAATCGAACGACAACAACGCGACTACGCATCCTATGCCAATAAATCGAATTACAAACGATATGACTACGCATTAGATTTACGGTCAATAAGCAACGAGATATGGAATAGAAATACGCACACCCACGGATACTAAGTAGGAGTTAGAAATTACCCACCGGAACGTTGCTGGAAACTCGCCGGAGAGGTCGCCGGAGCAATCGCTAGAAAATGCCCAACACGAACCGAACCCGTCAACGTGTAGCACTCGTCGCAACCTACAAGGTTCCACCATTAGCTAACATTGGAGGAGAAGGGAATTGAGAGCTAGGGTTTGAGGGAAGAGACGACTTACTAAATATACGTGAACTACCACCATCAATGTGAATCTCTCGATGTCCCTATTGTCGTTTGTGAAGGCCGGAAGCTCCCAATCTCCATGGATCCTTCCACAATCAAGAGAGAAAGGAGAGGGAGAGAAGAGGTAGGTAGAGAGAGAGAGCAATCTGCATAAAATAGGGCAACGAATTCCCTAACTCAGACCAAAAACGTATATATAGGGTCCCACGCGAAAAGACAAGATTGCCCTTAATAATGGTCTGCAGAACAGTAGGTGCACCGATGCAAGCCTGATCTGCACTGGTGCAAACCCCCGTTGCACTGGTGCATCAACCGATGCAAACCTCTCTGCCTCAAATCCGAACCTCTGTGCACCGGTGCAAACCTCACCTGCACCGATGCAAACACTGAACATAGCCTACTGAAATCACTCTGCACCGGTGCACCAGATACCTGCACTGGTGCAACTGCTTCAAGAAAAAGGTAGTGCACTCTGGACAAAACCTGCACTGGTGAAACTCCAACCTGCACTGGTGCAACTGCACTGGTGCAACTGCACCAAAACTGAAAATAAATTGCAGAATGGTCCCCGAGGCCATCCCGGACACCCCGGACAAGCACCAAATGAAAGGAAGAGGTTCAACGAGGTTCCCAAAGGATATATTCACACTCGAATAAGATAAAATGAATATAAAATTTGCATTAAAATTTATGGAGTGTGACACTTGTATTGGGTTTAATTGAATTTAGTGTATTCACTTAAGTAAAAAAAATCAAAAATAGAAAAAAAATCAGAAAATGTAGTTCAAAAACATAACAGAGCATAAATCTGCCAAAAACAGAGCAATATTTTTCATCTCAGCACCTCTTATCTTCCGGAACATCAGACGTGATCTACCAGAAGATCAAGCATAGTGCTACATTTCTGGCTTCTGTTCAAAATTTGAAGAAAGGAAGTAAGTCCTGATCTTTTAGAACATTGAGCTTGTTCTTCTGGAAGATCAAGTGTTAAAATTACTGTTATCTGCTGCTTTGTGGGGATCTGATTTGCAATTCTAATCCTCCTTTGTCTTGACTCTTGCATTAATTTCTTGATCTGATTTCATGGACTCATCTTATCCTTATTGTACTTCAACTTTTCAATCATCATGGGGTGTTCCATATTCTCAACCTCTCCCCCTCTTTAATCAATAGTTTGACCAAGTGACTCCAAATGCATGCTGCTATTCTTATGAGTCTACTTTTGATCATGAGGATTACAAGGGTTATGTTAATCAATTGAATACATCTCCCTATCAATTGTATGACAACACAAGCTTTCAACAAAGAGATGTATTCAATCAATCAGTGCATATTCAAACGGAATATGGAACCATGAATTGCAATGTTGTTGAAGAATCTTGTTCCAATTATCCTAAATCAATTCTCTACACTAATGAACAAGGATTCTATAATGAACAACAATCCCAAGATGAGAATTACTAGGTAATTAAAAAGCTGTTCAAGAAATGAAAGAACAAGGGGATGAAATGAAATCTGAATTCACACACACTAATACTCACTTGTTAAACTCACTTTTTGAATCTACACCTTATGGAGAGGAGGCATGTTTAGATATTGGTCAATATTCTACTTTTAACATCTTGAATTTCAATGACATGAACATTACCTTCCCATATGAATCATATGCTCCTCCTTCCATTCCTACCTTGTTTGACTATGAAAGTGAGGAAGAGAGGTGTGTTAGTATGACATTTAATGAACAAGAACATGATGAGGATTTCACCCTTGATCCTAACTTAGAAGAAGTGTGGATAGAATTCATGTGTGAAGTACAACAAGACATATGAGAAATGAAAAAACAAGTTTCAGAGTTGAACATGGCAGTAGAAATTTTGATGAAAGAACATAAAGAATACTCACTTGAACCTCATATTATTGTAGAGGATCAAACTATTACTCCACATGATTTAGAGGATAAACTGGCCCATGAATCAATGATACACACCTTTGTTGATGATTGTCATGTGGAGGAAATCAAAGTGCTAGAAGATCCTATTAGCATTAATGAGAATTTTTTTGAAAATATTTGTGGCAGTTTGCATGAACTAACACCTTCCACTTATGTGTTTTACAATGTCCTATATACTGAACCTTTCTTAAATTGCATGACTTATTACGTAGATAAGATCAGTCCTGTGTTGTTGGGTGTTGGTAGGAAGACTAACATGAGTTATTTGAAATGCCTCAAACCCAAGATCTACGCTAAATACTTGTTCCTTTGGGCTGGGCATGTTCAGTTGGAGATCACAAGCTTGAAGTCCTTCTTCATGGGCTTCGGATTTCTTGGGATACTTCAATGCATACACATAATCTCAGGAATCCTTCATCCATTATGTATACCTCTTAGTTTTGTACATAGCATTTTTAGGTTTTAAGTTTTTAATTTCTTTCTGTTGAATTAATAAATATTCTTTGTGCACTGCCCACCCACTCACTTTTATAAGTATGTCCTTGTGTTTCA
The DNA here is from genome assembly GCA_002855965.1 of Monotropa hypopitys. NCBI lineage: Eukaryota > Viridiplantae > Streptophyta > Magnoliopsida > Ericales > Ericaceae > Monotropa > Monotropa hypopitys. The sequence goes on along the minus strand of NMUG010005231.1, from coordinate 2,720 downwards.
AATCATTGAGGACAATGCTTATTTTAAGTTGGGGGGTGAGGCATTCCTTGAAGCCTTAGCTATTCCTTTTTGTTGGCCCTTGCTTGAATTTGTTTAAAATTTGGAATTTGTGCAAAATTTTTTGAGTGAAAATATGGAATCCATGCCTTAATATTCTAATTGTACAGATGTGAATGTTTTGAATTCAAGTTTGAGTTAGTAAAATGTCATTGATACATTCTTTCTTACATTCTCATGCTTTGATCAATTAACTTACATGTTGTACACTAATAAAAATTCATCACTCACCAAATGGAGACTTTAACCACACAACAATTCCTTTGAGCCATTCATTCTTTGTTGGGGTTTTCATTATTACATGCCTAAGATAACTAGGTGCCCTAATTTGTAAAACTTTTTAAAGAAAGGATTTGTGGAATTCTTTGTGAAATAAAACCAGAAAATTTGTCACCACTTGACCCTGCCTTGAGCCTTTCAAGTGTCCATTCTTTGTTATAAGCCTAGGGGACCATTTGGTGTCAAATATTTTATTGTTGGGGGAAATTCTTGGGTGCAACATCTAGATCACAAACTCTCTATGGAAATCCTAAAGTTTCACTCCTTTATCATATGATCTTCTGAAAGATCACACTCCATCTTCCAGAAGATGGAGCAACCTTGTGAAAACCACCCTGAACTGAACTCCTGATCTTCCAGAAGATAATACCTATTATTCTAGAATATGGGGGATCTGATTTTGAAAAGGATTGTGGTAATTCTGTAGAAGAGTCTTAATCTTCCAGAACACCATGCGTCATCTTCCAGAAGATCACACCCCTGGGTCCAAACTCTTTTCAGTAAACATCCATCTTTCGGTAGATGAGTAACTATGTTCCAGAAGATGAAGCACCCCTATATATATTTGGAGATCCATCTTTCGCACTATTTTCCAAAAGATTGCTCTCTCTCTCTCTCTCTCTCTGCACAATTTTTGACCTAGTTCACGTAAAAAGCCACATTTCACTACATCCTTGGGGAAATTGCTTGAAGACAACCATTCAGATCATTTACATCACTGGGGCGAGTGTACTCCAGATAAGGAGAAGACTAATTTGTGGCTGGGAAGAGTGAATCAAAGAAAAAAGTGGCGAAGTGAACGGTAATAGCCTGTGTCAAAATTGCAGGTGATTTCGTGAATTGGCTCTCCTCTTTTGATCTAAATATTGTGTACCATGGATTCTAAGGAGTCTCCAAGGGTTACCCTACAGAAAAGATATACGAGAGGAAGAAAAAAATCAATTCCTCCGTATCTGAGTCTTCCCTTGCTGAAAATACCTCCCATAATCCTACGTCTGCTAACCCTGAGGTTGATTCTGTAGATTATAAAATGCTAGGAACCTTTTTGTCCAGCCTATCTGAAGAAGTTCTTACAGATCCCCAAAATTTCCCTGATGTTGATTCTATCCCAGCAGCTGATTTTTAACCCCAGCCTACTGAAACTAACCCAGTTCTTGAAAACCCTACTCCACCTACCCCTGCTACTGAAAAGGCCAAGAAACAAAAGAAAAAGAAGTATAAGCCCAAAGTAGATTTTGGAAAATACCCTCCTTCAAAAAAACAAAAGGTGGCTTCCACTTCCATAACCAAAAATCCTACCCCATCTGAACCAAACTCTCCTCCAGCTGACTTGCCTCAACCACATAGCCAATCTCCATAAGTCCCTACTGATTCCCTTGTTACTGTTCCTCAACAGCAAGTTAGCTCAGCTGCTGAGATTAGCCCTAATCTAAGAGTGTTGGTGAGCCAAATTCTAACAGAATCCATCTCTAGATCTTCTAAACTACCTGCATCCTCAAACCCAAAACTCTTCAGACCAAAAACTTAGCCCAGAAAAAGCTCTCGAGTCATGGCTTAATTTTCCAAGCATCATAAACAGCCCAAGGGCCCAGTGAGTATAGTGAACATAGAGGATTACATTGATGAGGAGTTAGCACAAAGTTTGGTCCCTAGAAAAAATAGGAGCATTCGGGTCCAATCTGCTGAAAACATTCAGCCAACCAAAACGACCAGGACATCTCCTCCTTCATCTCTTCCCACAGCCTATGAAACACCACAATCCCAAACTCAGGCTAGCCCATCAGATCATCAAGCTGAGGATGTCCTCAGCCAGGCCACTGATCCTCCCCTGCAGACATTCCATCTGAAATATTGTCTGTGCAACAAGATGATAATGTGCAGCCCACTCCCAAGCCAAAATTGCAAGTGGGAGGTAAGAGGAATTTAAAAAAATTTGATTGGAAGAGCAACATTGATAAAAGGTCAGTTATTTGTGAGAGAGGTATGGATAAAAACAGTTCTGATCCTACCATTGCACTAGTCTGCAAAATTTTTGAAAACTTAGGGGTGAAAAGTGGTTTGAAGAGGTGCAAGGGTACATTCTATCATGGGTGCAGGAATTTTATGCTTCTTTAGAGAACAAGGAGAAGGAAGGGAGGATGGTGGCCAAAGTAAGAGGCAAAATGGTTTACATTACACAGGAAAGGGTGTCCCAATACCTAGGTTGCCCGAGGATGGAAAGTGAAGAGGTGGAATATCCTAAAGAAGGTTATTCAAGCCTAGAAGGAGAAGATTTGGCAAGGGAGTTATGCACAAAATATGGACTAATGTTGTTCATAGAGAAAAAGAAAATTTTCATACAAGGAATGCTAAAAGAAGAGTGTGCCCTTGTAAACAAGATAGTG